>JAQJVL010003562.1:0-58691 GCA_035578905.1 Stictocephala bisonia | reverse complement strand
TTTATTTATTACAATAATAAAACAATATTTTTACGTTACTGAATATGTATTGAACTAGAAATTTGTTGAACTAATGCTATTTATAGTTTTAATGATAATTTTCATTAGAATATTCTTAGTTATTACAAAAATATAGTTTATTGTTGTTTATTTTTTCGATTGTTATATTTATTGTTTCGATTGTGATTTAAATTAAATATTCAGAATAAAATTGCTAGATATTATGTAAATTATCATTGTACTGTAATGACAATTAAAAAAAGCATAAATAAAAAAGGGGAATTACAGTGCAATGGTATTTGCTGTCAAAGATAAAATATATTGGCCGCGCAAATTGGAGACATGAATATCCGTAGATCAAAGGTTATTGGCATGATCAAACACTGAGCCGATGGCATCATATCCGCAAAGCAGATGGATTTTATAATGAGTGTACGTGAATTCTTACGAACACATACTTAAATGCAACGTAACTAAATGTATTAATATCACCCTACTATATATTAAATATTTAAACATTGAAAATTAAACATTTAAATATTTTTGTGAAAAGTAAGTATATAAATGTATTTAATGCCATCATTTCCCTGACCTTTCAATATCATAAGACTACTTAAAAACCCCTAGCCTCACCAATCTCCCTGCCTCCTTGCCTCAGTCACTCTCTCGAGCATCCCCAGCGTCTAGCACTCATGAGCCTTTCCGGTTTCTTCTTCTGACAATCGATCGCCCTTAACCTTCTCAGGACTTCAATTCTCTTCAGCATCGTTCTTCTAATCAGTATACCCAGCTTCTCGAGTTTCCTGGTTCAACGTACTTCCAATCGGTTCCAGTTCCTCTTCAAGCTCCTCGGGCTCTCTGGCCTCCCTGTCCACTCCATTTTTCTCAGGTTTCCTGTACTCTGCAACCACCTTTACCTCTGTAGACACCTCAGCTTCTCTAGACTCCCCATACTATCTAGCCTTCCTACTATTCTTAGCCTCCTGGATTGTCCAGCATCCCAGTATATCAGGTTTGCTCGTTTCCTCAGTTTTACTCTAGCCTCCATACATCCTCAGTCTTCAACCTACTCGCTTTTTACAGCTCTTCACGGTCTTCGCCCATCAAGAGACTCTTGTTATTTTCGGGTGAATAGGAGTTTTGTTAAGATTCATACTATTCGTAGGCTCATTGAAAGAGCCCAATGAATCATGATTGTGTATAATGGAAGTGGGGTGTTGATTGAGTGTGATTTTAAAGTCACTGTGGGTAGGATGAACATAGGGGTTATTTTTTCTTTTAAATTATTCAGCAAATATCTTAAACGTTCATTTCGTTTTTATGTTGCTTGGTCAGCATATTTCGTCTTGGTATAAATATAATACAAGTAACCTCCAAACAGCACACATTTATCAAAATAAAATGGGAATTATTATAATACTATAGTTCGGTAAACCTTCCTCAGACCAGAGGGATCAATCACCATAAATATACTTGCTGTACTTATATTGAAATAAATTTGTTTTATTTCAAAGTGCAATATATAATGTGTTATATTATATTAATATTGTTATGTTATATTAATATAACAATTATAACATAACATATATAATAATATATGTTATGTTATATTAATACTGTATATAACATACAGGATAAGGGGATTCTTCAACCCCTTAATATAGTACAAAAATCAATAATAAAATTAGCTTTTAAAAAACCTAAACGCTTTCCCACCATTGAATTGTTCCGTGAAACCCATCTTTTTACTGTCCGACAACTATTCTTAAAAGTTTTAATTATACACATTTACCAACATTTCAACAATATATTTACTCCAACTACTCACACATATAGCACTAGATACTCAAGAAATATTGGAATTAATACAATTAATTTATTTAAACATTACTCTACGACAAATAGTTTTTACATTTCTCAAATTGTATACAGAAATATGTGTCAGAGATACAGAGGAACTGAGCTTTTTCAATTGCCTTCATTATCCTTATTTAAGAACAAACTGTCTCAGTTCCTTATCAGTCTCAGTGAGGAGGAGGTGGAGGCTCTGATTGTGACCGGGTACACCAGGCCTGTCTGACCTTGGCCCCCCCACACACCCTCCCCCCCAGCACACTACCGTCTTACTGGTTAGCAGTTACCGTCTTCCATCATCTGACATTGACGAAAGCAAAATTCAATAGACACTATTTGTTCAAACATTTTTAAGATTATTAAGATAAAATTATGTTTAATACAATTATTAACAGACAAACTAATTTTACGCCTGCAAAAACTAAATAAAATCAGTTCCATTCTCTGGCCAGATAATGACTCGGAGCCTACGCACAGGTTACCTTTGCCTATGTAGGTTCCTATTTTCCCTGAAGGAACAAATTGATATTAATACGTTATTTTTATATTAAGATGTAATTATATAACTAGTAAATAAACATATTTAGTTACATTGTTAGATTTAAGTTTCATTCTTTTTATTAATGTTCTTTTACAACAAAATATTGTATTATTTATTATTTTGGGAAAATAAACATTCTGATTCTGATTCTGACTGTATAGGGCTAGAACGTATGTCCTTATTATCGTTTTGTAAGAATAAAGTTTTTTTTATTAAATTTTTTTGCTTCTGTAATAAGATTATTCATTAAGGTATTATAGAAGTGTTCAAATTATTTTTGTCGAAACTTATTTTTGTATCATCACTGTCAACGTAGCCATTGCTTGAGACATTAAAACAAAGTATTTTATATTTAGGACAACAGTTTTTTAGAACAAAACAAAAAATAAAATAATAAGTCAAGTGATATTCTTAGCTAACCATAAATTACTATAAGTTGATTAGGACCGTACACAGAAAATCAAAATTTCTTCAATTTTGCGATTGGAACTAGTAATAATAATACTTAGTAGTAATAGTTTTGTAGGACTGCAGTCCCAAACACGATCGCTTTACCCGTTTTGTAGGACTGCAGTTCCAAACACGACCACTACACCTGTTTTGTGGGACTACAGTCCTAAACACGATCACTATACCCGTTTTGTAGGACTGCAGTCCCAAACACGACCACTACACCTGTTTTGTGGGACTGCAGTCCCAAACACGATCGCTTTACCCGTTTTGTAGGACTGCAGTTCCAAACACGACCACTACACCTGTTTTGTGGGACTACAGTCCTAAACACGATCACTATACCCGTTTTGTAGGACTGAAGTCCCAAACACGACCACTACACTTGTTTTGTGGGACTGCAGTCCCAAACACGATCGCTTTACCCGTTTTGTAGGACTGCAGTCCCAAACACGACCACTACACCTGTTTTGTGGGACTGCAGTCCTAAACACGATCACTATACCCGTTTTGTAGGACTGCAGTTCCAAACACGACCACTACACCTGTTTTGTCGGACTGAAGTCCCATACACGACTACTACACCCGTTTTGTGGGACTTCAGTCCCAAAGATAACTCCTACGTATGTTCACCACAGCTTCAGTTTCAAATATGACTCCTACACACGTTTTATGAGGCTTCAGTACGAAATATGACTACTTCATATGTTTGTTGTATGTCCATACCACTGTGCTTGTAAGGGTGGATGGGTAAATACCACTTTACGTGTACGGGTGAGTGGGTGGGTCAATACCACCGTAGTATATGGGTAAGTGGGTGGGTTAATACAACTGTACGTGTGTGGATGGATGGGTCAATACACTGTACGTGTATGGGTGGATGGTAAATACCACTTTACGTGTACGGATGAGTGGTTGGGTCAATACCACCCTAGTGTATGGGTAAGTGGGTGGGTTAATACAACTGTATGTGTGTGGATGGATGGGTCAATACACTTTATGTGTATGGGTGGGTGGGTTAATACCACTGTACGTTTATGGGTGGGTGGGTGGGTCATTACCACTGTTCGTGTATGGTGGTGGGGGGGGGGGAGGTCAATTCCACTGTACGTGTATGGTTGGGTGGGTATATAGCATACTTTATATTAAATGATCCCAAATACATCCAGTATATGATTGTAATTCATATAATCTGTATTTATGTATGATTTATGAAAAATGATCCGAAACCATGTGCTAGGATATCTGATTGTAATTTATGCATTTTTTATTTATATGTACTTTATGATAAAATTTCCCAAACCACCTGCTAGGATATCATTTATATATTCTGTATTTTAGAAGTACTGAGTAAGAAATGATCTCAGATCACCCTTTTGGCTATGTGATTTTTATTTTGGCCAAGCGAATCAAGGACAGTGCTAAACAGGAAAATGCAAACATGTGTTATAACCAGGAAGTTATTATTTTGTTTCAAACAATTAAAATGTTGTTTATGGTGGTATATGTTGTGAATCTCCCACATAAAACCTTTATTGATATATCATTGAATGTGTTCAATGATATACTTTATCAGTATGTGACTACTTCAAATGACTCAGTCCCAAATATGGCCACTACATATGTTTGAGGGGACTTAAAAAATGATCAGTACACATTTGGAGAATCTTCAAGCATACGTTTAACGAGACTTTGTCTCAAACTTTACCTGTACACACGTTTATTGGGACATGATACCTCAAAATTAAATTATTTTAAAAGTGATTTCCAAGTATAGTCGTTTCAAGGATAGACAAGAGACTAAAAAGTCAGTTCAACGTTAGAAAAAGTTTTTCATTTCGTGTAAAATATAGACACATCTCAATGTATACAACATTTAATTAAGAAATAAGTGAATTAGATTGTGGTTCTATAAATAAATAGTATAACATAATAATTAAAATTATTATTTTTTAACTAAAACAAAACTGTTTAATAAATATGTTTTTCATGTAGATAGTTTATATGTCGTAGTATGGCGATAAAACAATACAAATAAATCAATTATAACTATTGTAAGATTTTTAAAATTTTCATTACAAGTGAACGTCACACAACACATTTATATTTCAATGCAATCTAAGTATAAAATGAATATATATTATCGATATCAATTTCGGTAAACCGTGTATATCTTCCACAGTTCAGAGTGATTCGCAGAGGAATAATTTAAATATAAAACATACCAAAGGTTAAACTAATTGCAATCGACATATTTTGTTATTAAGTACAGTACGGTATATGATATTTTTGTAGCAATTTATTTTGATTTTAACTTAACATAATTGAATGTTTAATGTGTAATTTAGATTAACCCCCTCTCTTGTGGTATAATTTTAATGAAACCATAGTGGTATTGCTATAGTCAATATACAAGACAAAAAAATTTAATTTACTTTAAATATATCACTACGAATTTTATATACATAGATACTAAAATGGAATTTTTTTAAAGTACTGGTGTGATGACAAGATTAATTCAAATATTACAAAATATTATTTTATATTGAATAATTTAAGAATATTCGTAAAGCCACCAAGTCTTTCAAGTACTTTTTTGAGTTCGAAAATGTTACTGTTGATCTAGTGAAATTATTACAAACAAGAACATCCTTAAACTTATTATATTACCGTTCCAAGACAAGTAGTGCACAATCAGACAAGTAAATTTAGTCAGACAAATTGTCAACAGAGAATGGGTTGTTGGAGTTCTCTTTCGTCTGAGTGCCCAAAGGTAAATTACTGCCCGACAATTGACCCTAGTTGGTCTCCTGCCTGCCTCTGAATTGACTAGATTGAAGAATATTTCTGCAATTCACATTTCTTAGAAACATGATATACCTCCTTAATTTTAGTTTCAAAACAAGTTTTTTGTATTTATCGGATATAAATAGAATAAATTACTGTTTCAGTTAAGGTGTTGCAAAATTCTTATTCTGATGAGTTCTTAAAATCATTATAAGCCTTACATTCCGCAATGATGTTAGTGGTTGCCTCATATCCTTCGCGATGCCCTATAAATATTTTTGTAAAAATCTCTTTGAAGATAATGTACTGAGAGGTATTTGGGAGGTTATATGATCAACTTAAAATCATAATAATACATCTCATGGTTGGAATTTGGTGTTGATAAATACAATTTACAGAAGAGATAATTGAAGTTTGTTCTTGCAAAGTAGTCACGCTCTTTGAGAGTAAACGACGTAGTTACCTTCGCTCAGGTACCCGACCAGAATATATCGATATCATAAGTTTGCTGATCTTAGTCCTTAGAACAGTTCTGCGAGTTCCCAGACTTCCTCGTCACCCAACATCAATCAGACCATCTAGATCTCACTTCACTGTGGCCGCAGCGAACTATCAACGGTGCCATTTCTTGAGACATTAAAACAAGGTATTTTATATTTAGGACAACAGTTTTTTAGAACAAAACTAAAAATAAAATAATAAGTCAAGTAATATTCTTAGCTAACCATAAATTACTATAAGTTGATTACAACCGTACACAGAAAATCAAAATTTCTTCGATTTTGCGATTGGAACTGGTAGTAATATTACTTAGTAGTAATATTTTTGTAGGACTGCAATCCCAAACACGTCCACTACACTTGTTTTGTAGGACTGCAGTCCCAAACACGACCACTACACTTGTTTTGTAGGACTGCAGTCCCAAACACGACCACTACACTTGTTTTGTAGGACTGCAGTCCCAAACACGTCCACTACACTTTATAGGACTACAGTCCTAAACACGTCCACTACACCTCTTGTGTAGGACTGCAGTCCCAAACACGACCACTACACTTGTTTTGTAGGACTGCAGTCCCAAACACGTCCACTACACTTTATAGGACTGCAGTCCTAAACACGTCCACTACACCTCTTGTGTAGGGACTGCAGTCCCAAACACGACCACTACACTTGTTTTGTGGGACTGCAGTCCCAAACACGATCGCTATACCCGTTCCGAACGCTTCAGTAGCAGCTATATGACAGTGGTTATTACGGTACTAGAATACCAAACCCATATTGTCTAATAGATTTAATAGTAGTAATAGTAATATTAATAAAAGGAAAATAAATGTTTTAACTTGACAATAATGTAGATTTCGATTGTTTTTACATTTTTGGAGTTTAAAATAATGTGCCTATCACGAGATACACTTTTACGTCTTAATACTACATAATCTAATTCAAACATTTAATGAACAACATTCCAGGGTAACTAGAAACCTTCGTCTTAGGTCCGAACCACTTGTCTCTTTTTTTCAAATCAAATCCTCCTCCTTTAAATGTGAAAGGTAGACTTTTTTTATAGCTTTTCTTTTTTCCTAGACAGAGATATAATTTCTGATTTCTAATCGATCTACTGGAAATTACGTATGACAGGAAGTTTGTATAAATTTCACAAAGAATGGCATTATAAACTCGGCCTCTATTGTTTATTAAATACATTATTACCCGATTCAATATTATAAAATATGTATGAAGAAAATGTATGAATACAGAGACAGCCCACAAAACGATACAATACACGTAATTACAAATCTATACATATATAAGCCAAATACCACTCACTCACTCACTGACTGACTAAACACGAAATCTCAAAAACTACCGAACGGATTCGTATGAAACTTGGTACGTAGCTTCCTCTAGGGTAGTAGGTGCTCGCTAAGAAACGGTTTCAAAAAATTCAATCAGGTTCACGACCAAACCGCGAAAAACGCGACTTTTAAATTTATGTATTTTTTTTAACCTACAAATCACATTGCAACAAAACTTGGTACCAAGCTTCCTTTTAGGTCTTAGATGAACTCTAGAAAAAAGTTTTCACAAAGTTCGGGTCATTTCAGCACTATAAAGAACTCACTCACTCACTGACTGACTAAACACGAAATCTCAAAAACCACCGAACGGATTCGTATGAAACTTGGTACGTAGCTTCCTCTAGGGTAGTAGGTGCTCGCTAAGAAACGGTTTCAAAAAATTCAATCAGGTTCGCGACCAAACCGCGAAAAACGCGACTTTTAAATTTATGTATTTTTTGTGAACCTACAAATCACATTGCAACAAAACTTGGTACCAAGCTTCCTTTTAGGTCTTAGATGAACTCTAGAAAAAAGTTTTCACAAAGTTCGGGTCATTTCAGCACTATAAAGAACTAGCAGAAAGTACCCGTGCTTCGCTACGGATTATGATTAAGGAACGGATTCGAATGCAAATTGGTATGTAGCTTTCTCTAGAGTTGTAGGTGCTCTCTGAGAAACTGTTTCAAAAAATTAAATCGGGTTCTCGACCAAACCGCGTAAAACGCGACGTTTAATTTTCGAATTTTCTGAACTTAAACATTAGATTAAAAGAAAATTTGGTGCTAAACTTCCTTTTAGGTCTAAGATGAATTCTGGGACGTTTTTTCTGAACTTACAAAGCAGATCGCAACTAAAATTGGTGCTAAGCTTTCTTTTAGGCCTTAAATGAACTGTAATACAAATTTTACAACAAGTTTGGTTCTGCTCGGCACTATAACTCTTTATACTTTGCATAAGTGCTTATAAAAAAAAAAAAACATTTCAATCACGTTTCAAACCAAACAGCAAAAAACTCGATACTTGACGATTGTTGTATATTTTCTAAACCTAGACAACAGATCACAAATAAACTTGATACTATGATTCTTCGGCTGATTGTAAATTAGCAATAGCAGTCTTGGCTGTTCACTAGAAGGCCGGTTCTTATCAGTTGACCTCTGCCCTCCCTCCCACTCCCCGCACCTCACCAGCACCGCACCGCAGTACGGCTCGGCTCATATCAGTCCAGTACACGCTTTTGACCTGAACACTGCTTTGCTGTTTGTTCAGTTCTGTCCATTGCTTATTGCTTCTGAATACTACCTACTTTTTCTTAAATATTTTCTTTTGCCCCACTATTTGCTACCATAGTATTCGATTGCCTCACATCCTTTCATACCATCATTTTTTTACCTTTTTTCATGTCATAACTCTGACATTCTTAATAGTTCTCCTGGTTCAAACTTGATACAGTTGACATAACTCTGTAGTTACAACTCCGGCCACTCCACTTTGGGTAGGGTGTTCCCTTACTACATGAGTTTATATTGGTATTTTATTCTGTTAACTATTTGCTTCTTTTACTTACTGCTTGCTTCAATTCTAGATCATCTGCTTGGGTTTGAACCTTTTCACTTCATCTTCTTCTTCTAAAATACAAAGCTAAATTTTTCTTTATTCATCTTAATACTTTTTCTGAACAGTTGCACGACAATGGTTATTGAAACATTCGATATTGATAGTGTGGCAGTACCTCACCATGTCATAAAGATCACTGGGGACGGGGCTTGCCTTTTCTCCTCTTTATCTTATCTGGTCCACTGTACAGCTTCACTAACACTCCGAGTGCGCGCTGACACTGTGCGTCACGTGTCCAACAACTGGCGCAGACTTAAGCCTTACACCTTGACCATAAATAAAGTCCCTTACAGAACTAAACGTCAGTACATCGCCGACATGTCACAGCCTTACTTCTATGGAACCTTTTGTGAGCTCATGGTTGCAGCAGAGGTCTTTCCTTATAAGTTCGAGCTCTTTCGTGACAGAAAACTCTTAGCCTGTTATGGGGATGAGGTTCAGGAAATAAAAAGACTTAAGTTCTCTGGTGATGACATGGCAGGGCACTTTGACGTTCTTATACCTTGCGAACAACCTTATGTAACAAATTATTTTCAAAACAGTCTACATACCTCAAAATCTTATGCCTCAACATTAAAATCCCAACCTGGTTTTTCTGAATCTATGCCCACCGACCCTATTACATCCAAACCTGGCCCATCTTCCCTTTGTGTCTATGAACCTGTTGTAGTCCAACCAGGCTCTTCTCAGCCCATCCTATCAAACCTTGAAACTCCCTTAGACATGAGTTCGGATGAATCAATCGTAACAGTGATCACACCTCAAAAATCTAGAGGTAGAAAACGAAGGAAAAGATTCACTGATTCCATCCGAAAAAAGCAGTTTAGGGAGTCTGTTGCTAAAAATACGGAGAGCCACCCTGAAATGCATAGAAAGGCTGTTAAAAAATATGCCGAGAGCCACCCTGAAGTGCACAGGGGGGCTGTTCAAAAATATGCCGAGAGCCACCCAGAAGTAAACAGAAGGGCTGTTCAAAAATATGCCGAGAGCCACCCAGAAGTAAACAGAAGGGCTGTTAAAAAATATACCGAGAACAACCCCGAGATTAACAGAAAGTCTGTAAAGAAGTACTCAAAAAACCATCCTGAAGTTAATCGTGAGGCTACGTCAAAGTACAATGAGAGGCGTGCACAAGTAAAGTTACTGCCATGGACAATCAAGAAACTCTCAGGTTTCAAGTATGACCCAAACATTGAATATTCTACAGATAAAATAGTTCAACTTGGACCTCGAGAAAAGTGCAATTTCTGCCATGCTTTAAAATGGAAAGATGAAAGCCCCGGAATGTGTTGCAGTAATGGAAAAGTTCAACTGCTTCCCTTTCAAAAATATCCCGACCCCTTACATAGCCTTCTTTCTCACGACCATCCTGAGGCTGAGCATTTTCTTAATAATATACGCAAATACAACCGTTGTTTCCAAATGACGTCGTTTGGAGCAAAAGAGATAAAAGGAGACCATTTCATGCCAACATATAAGGTGCAAGGCCAGGTTTATCATAGAATAGGGAGTCTAATGCCTCGAACACAATAGCAGCCGTCTTTCCTTCAGATATATTTTGTTGGTGATGATAACCGTGAAAGAGACATTCGCTGTGGGTACTTTCAAGATGTCAAGCCAGCATTGGTAGGCCAGTTCCAAAAAAATTCTTCATGAACATAACAAATATATCAAAGAGTTCAAAGCTGCCATTGATTCTGTTCCCAAAGATCAGCAAGATTTCCAGGTAGTTATCACTGCTGACCAGAAGCCTTCGAGTGCTCACAAGGGACGTTACAATACTCCTACCACTAACGAAGTTGCTGTCTTGATTGTAGGCCAGGTGTTTGAAAAGCGAGACATTGTGCTATACAGTAGGGAAGACAAACTGATAAGAAACAGTGAGCTACATCGAGCGTATGATTCTCTTCAGTATCCTCTCATGTTCTGCCGTGGTGAAGATGGCTATTGTATCAACATCCCTCAGCGTGACCCAAACACCAAGACAGCACTTAAGAAAACTGTGTCTGCAGCTGATTTCTACGGATATAATTTAATGGAGCGAGAAGGCGAAGAACCATATTTAGTTTTGTTTCGCAACCTCCTCAACCAATGTTTGGTTGATATGTCCGCAAAAATTGAAACAAAACGGCTAAACTTCATTCGAAACAACCAAAAAAAGTTGAGGAGTGAAGACTACATTCACTTGAAGGATGCCATGAGAAAAGCTGATGCTCAGGTATCGGAGCTGGGTAAGATGGTTGTACTGCCATTAAGCTTCACTGGAGGACCTCGCTACATGCATGAGCGTACTCAGGATGCCATGACCTATGTCCGCCGTTTTGGTCGTCCAGATCTCTTTATAACTTTTACGTGCAACCCAAAATGGCGAGAGATATGTGAACTGCTCAAGGAAGGTCGGAAGGCTCAGCACAGACATGACTTGGTAGCGCGGGTTTTCTACTTAAAAGTGAAGCATTTGATGAAACTAACGAAAGGGTCTATATTTGGAGCATGTAGATGTCACATGTTCTCCATAGAATGGTAAAAAAGAGGCCTTCCTCATGTACACATTCTCCTTTGGCTAGAAGAAAAGATTAAACCAGACATGATTGACAAAGTTATTTGTGCAGAGATACCTGACCCAGAGCTAGACCCTGCCCTCCATGAGATTGTGAAGTCAACTATGATCCACGGCCCATGTGGTGCTCTCAACAGAAATTCGCCCTGTATGGTTAATGGAGCTTGCAGCAAAAAGTATCCCCGTCCTCTACTAAGAGAAACACAGACTGGGGAAGATGGTTATCCTAAATACCGTAGGCGTTCTCCTTCAGATGGTGGATTTGTTGTTGACATCAACGGGGTAAAGCTTGACAATCAGTGGGTGGTACCTTTTAACCCTGTCCTGTCTCGCACCTTTTCAGCGCATATCAACGTCGAGTACTGCAACTCTGTCAAGTCCATCAAATATATTTGCAAATACGTCAACAGAGGGTCCGATCAAGCAGCTTTTACAGTTGAAAATGAACTTGACGAGGTGACAAGGTACCAGACAGGACGCTACATTAGTACTTCTGAAGCTGTCTGGCGAATTCTCTGCTTTCCAATACACGATCGCCATCCCCCAGTCATGCATCTTGCAGTTCATCTTGAAAACGGCCAAAGAGTTTATTTTAACGAAGAAAATGTCATGGAAAGGCTAAACAACCCGCCAAAAACTACTCTTTTGGGCTTCTTCGATCTGTGCAAAACCGATGCGTTTGCAAGAACCCTCCTTTACTCTGAAGTTCCGTCATATTTCGTATGGAAAAAAAATACCTTTTGTAGAAGAAAGCAAGGGAAATCAGTACCAGACTATCCCGGGGTGAAAAAAGATCAGGATTTAGGCAGGGTATATACTGTTCACCCTAATAACTCTGAGTGCTATTTTCTACGCCTTCTCCTACACGAAGTTAAAGGGCCTACGTCATTTGAATATCTTAGGAACGTAAATGGAGTGGTCCACCAAACGTTTCAGTCTGCATGTACAGCTCTTGGTTTGCTCGAAGACGACACTCACTGGGATCGAACACTAGAAGAAGCTTCACTCTCAGACTCCCCGTCCAAGATCCGCGAACTAATTGCCATCATGTTGGTGTTTTGCCAAGTAAGTAGTCCTCTCACATTATGGGAAAAACACCGCGACAGTTTGGCGGACGACGTAAAGAGGTCGATGGAGACAGAGTTTGGGGATGTGCAACAGCGTATGGACATTGTGTACAACAAATGTTTGGCTTTACTCGAAGATTTGGTGTATTCAATGTCTGGCAACCGTCTCCAAAACTATGGTCTTCCTACACCACTTCGCGAGCAAGAGTCCATCGCTAACAACCTGGAACGCCTCAGATAAATTTCTTTCGATGTAGTCCAGCTCTGTGAAATGGTTGCTGTAAATGTTCCAAAGCTGAACGAAGAACAACTGAATATTTACAAAGAAATTACCTGCAGTATTATTTCAGAATCTGGGCAACTCTTTTTCCTGGACGCTCCTGGTGGTACCGGAAAAACATTTTTGATCAATTTGTTGTTAGCAAAAATAAGGGTGAGAAAATGATTGCCATCGCAGTTGCATCCTCTGGCATTGCTGCGACACTGCTTGATGGTGGGAAGACGGCTCATTCAGCTTTCAAGTTGCCTCTCAACCTGAACCACTCAGAAACACCTATTTGCAACATATCAAGACAAAGCAATATGGGCCAGGTACTCAAAGAAACAGTATTAATTGTTTGGGACGAGTGTACCATGGCCCACAAAGGAGGTATAGAGGCTTCAGACATCAGGAACGACATCAGACACAGGACACTTCAAGACATCAGGAACTGCAAACGTCTAATGGGCGGAGTAACAGTTCTGCTGGCTGGAGACTTCAGGCAAACCTTGCCCGTGATACCTCGAGGAACTCGGGCTGATGAGGTGAAAGCGTGCCTTAAGTCATCCTTCTTATGGCCAAAAATTAAAATCCTGTCTTTGAGAGTTAACATGAGAGTTCATTTGAATGAAGATTTGAAAGCAGAAGAATTTTCTACATTAGGTGATGGTAAACTGCTAGAAGATCATGAAGGTAAATGTGCAATACCTCAAAATCTTTGTCATACTGTTAGTGACATGAAGACACTGATTGACAAGATATATCCTAACTTAAATGACAATGTGAACAATAGTCCAACATGGTTGCAAGAGAGGGCGATTCTTACCCCAA
Source organism: Stictocephala bisonia (assembly GCA_035578905.1). Taxonomy (NCBI): domain Eukaryota; kingdom Metazoa; phylum Arthropoda; class Insecta; order Hemiptera; family Membracidae; genus Stictocephala; species Stictocephala bisonia. The sequence goes on along the minus strand of JAQJVL010003562.1, from coordinate 44,881 downwards.
CTAACGACTCTGCAAATATAATAAACCTTTCGTTGTTAGAAAAATTGCCTTCTGCTGTTGTGAGGTATGAATCTGTGGACTCAGTGTTGAGACAGAAGACGCTGTTCACTATCTAACGGAGTTTCTCCACACTCTGAACCCCCCTGGAATTCCACCTCATGTTCTTTCTCTAAAAGTCGGTGCTCCAATAATGCTACTCCGCAACCTAAACCCTCCCAAACTCTGTAACGGTACCAGGCTGCAGGTGAAAACTCTGCATAAACATGTTATTGAAGCGACAATATTTACAGGCGTTGGTCAAGGAGAAACTGTTTTTATTCCCCGAATTCCTCTTATTCCCTCAGACTACCATTTTGCATTCAAACGTCTGCAGTTCCCTGTAAAATTATGCTATGCCATGACTATAACAAGGCACAAGGGCAAAGTTTGAAGATGGCTGGGGTAGATCTGAGCAATGACTGTTTCTCCCATGGCCAGTTATAGGTAGCATGTTCTAGAGTAAGCTCATCTGACAGTCTGGTCATCCTTCAGCCAGAAAAAAGGACTAAAAATGTTGTTTACAAAGAAGTACTAAGCACTTAAGAAAACAACAACAACATCAATTTTGGCTGTCCGTATATATCTATCAGACTAAAATGTACTAAAATATATTTAAGTACTTGCATATATTAAACTACCTGGTGGGACTGTTCCGGCAGAGGATAGGGTGACTGCCTTACCAAATAAAACTACCCGGTGAGACTGTTCCGGCAGAGGCTAGGGTGACTGCCTTACCAAATAAAACTACCCGGTGGGATTGATTCGGCAGAGGCTAGGGTGACTGCCTTACCAAATAAAACTACCCGGTGAGACTGTTCCGGCAGAGGCTAGGGTGACTGCCTTACCAAATAAAATTACCCGGTGGGATTGATTCGGCAGAGGCTAGGGTGACTGCCTTACCAAATAAAACTACCCGGTGTGATTGATTCGGCAGAGGCTAGGGTGACTGCATTAACAAATAAAACTACCCGGTGTTTTTAATTAAATGTTATATATATATATTTTTTTTTTAATAAGTTGTAAATATGGTCTCTACCTGCCGGCCTCCCCGTGGCGAGACTGGATACGCCAGACTCATTTTCTCAATTTTAATTCTGGTACACCAACGGGCAGATGTACTCGAGTTACTAACAATTAATTATTTCGTTCCTCGGCGAAAATACACAACCCGTACATAGGTCCTAATGTAAGTGTTCCTTAATCATAATCCGTAGGGAAGCACGGGTACTTTCTGCTAGTTATATATATACCAAAGGCTATCGACTACGGAAAAACACGTTTGCTATCCCGAGTATAGAAGGATTTCCAAAGGATTATGTAATACTAGCAGAAAGTACCCGTGCTTCGCTACGGATAGCACAATGTCTCGTTTTTCAAACACCTGGCCTACAATCAAGACAGCAACTTCGTTATTGTAACGTCCCTTGTGAGCACTCGAAGGCTTCTGGTCAGCAGTGATAACTACCTGGAAATCTTGCTGATCTTTGGGAACAGAATCAATGGCAGCTTTGAACTCTTTGATATATTTGTTATGTTCATGAAGAATTTTTTTGGAACTGGCCTACCAATGCTGGCTTGACATCTTGAAAGTACCCACAGCGAATGTCTCTTTCACGGTTATCATCACCAACAAAATATATCTGAAGGAAAGACGGCTGCTATTGTGTTCGAGGCATTAGACTCCCTATTCTATGATAAACCTGGCCTTGCACCTTATATGTTGGCATGAAATGGTCTCCTTTTATCTCTTTTGCTCCAAACGACGTCATTTGGAAACAACGGTTGTATTTGCGTATATTATTAAGAAAATGCTCAGCCTCAGGATGGTCGTGAGAAAGAAGGCTATGTAAGGGGTCGGGATATTTTTGAAAGGGAAGCAGTTGAACTTTTCCATTACTGCAACACATTCCGGGGCTTTCGTCTTTCCATTTTAAAGCATGGCAGAAATTGCACTTTTCTCGAGGTCCAAGTTGAACTATTTTATCTGTAGAATATTCAATGTTTGGGTCATACTTGAAACCTGAGAGTTTCTTGATTGTCCATGGCAGTAACTTTACTTGTGCACGCCTCTCATTGTACTTTGACGTAGCCTCACGATTAACTTCAGGATGGTTTTTTGAGTACTTCTTTACAGACTTTCTGTTAATCTCGGGGTTGTTCTCGGTATATTTTTTAACAGCCCTTCTGTTTACTTCTGGGTGGCTCTCGGCATATTTTTGAACAGCCCTTCTGTTTACTTCTGGGTGGCTCTCGGCATATTTTTGAACAGCCCCCCTGTGCACTTCAGGGTGGCTCTCGGCATATTTTTTAACAGCCTTTCTATGCATTTCAGGGTGGCTCTCCGTATTTTTAGCAACAGACTCCCTAAACTGCTTTTTTTCGGATGGAATCAGTGAATCTTTTCCTTCGTTTTCTACCTCTAGATTTTTGAGGTGTGATCACTGTTACGATTGATTCGTCCGAACTCATGTCTAAGGGAGTTTCAAGGTTTGATAGGATGGGCTGAGAAGAGCCTGGTTGGACTACAACAGGTTCATAGACACAAAGGGAAGATGGGCCAGGTTTGGATGTAATAGGGTCGGTGGGCATAGATTCAGAAAAACCAGGTTGGGATTTTAATGTTGAGGCATAAGATTTTGAGGTATGTAGACTGTTTTGAAAATAATTTGTTACATAAGGTTGTTCGCAAGGTATAAGAACGTCAAAGTGCCCTGCCATGTCATCACCAGAGAACTTAAGTCTTTTTATTTCCTGAACCTCATCCCCATAACAGGCTAAGAGTTTTCTGTCACGAAAGAGCTCGAACTTATAAGGAAAGACCTCTGCTGCAACCATGAGCTCACAAAAGGTTCCATAGAAGTAAGGCTGTGACATGTCGGCGATGTACTGACGTTTAGTTCTGTAAGGGACTTTATTTATGGTCAAGGTGTAAGGCTTAAGTCTGCGCCAGTTGTTGGACACGTGACGCACAGTGTCAGCGCGCACTCGGAGTGTTAGTGAAGCTGTACAGTGGACCAGATAAGATAAAGAGGAGAAAAGGCAAGCCCCGTCCCCAGTGATCTTTATGACATGGTGAGGTACTGCCACACTATCAATATCGAATGTTTCAATAACCATTGTCGTGCAACTGTTCAGAAAAAGTATTAAGATGAATAAAGAAAAATTTAGCTTTGTATTTTAGAAGAAGAAGATGAAGTGAAAAGGTTCAAACCCAAGCAGATGATCTAGAATTGAAGCAAGCAGTAAGTAAAAGAAGCAAATAGTTAACAGAATAAAATACCAATATAAACTCATGTAGTAAGGGAACACCCTACCCAAAGTGGAGTGGCCGGAGTTGTAACTACAGAGTTATGTCAACTGTATCAAGTTTGAACCAGGAGAACTATTAAGAATGTCAGAGTTATGACATGAAAAAAGGTAAAAAAATGATGGTATGAAAGGATGTGAGGCAATCGAATACTATGGTAGCAAATAGTGGGGCAAAAGAAAATATTTAAGAAAAAGTAGGTAGTATTCAGAAGCAATAAGCAATGGACAGAACTGAACAAACAGCAAAGCAGTGTTCAGGTCAAAAGCGTGTACTGGACTGATATGAGCCGAGCCGTACTGCGGTGCGGTGCTGGTGAGGTGCGGGGAGTGGGAGGGAGGGCAGAGGTCAACTGATAAGAACCGGCCTTCTAGTGAACAGCCAAGACTGCTATTGCTAATTTACAATCAGCCGAAGAATCATAGTATCAAGTTTATTTGTGATCTGTTGTCTAGGTTTAGAAAATATACAACAATCGTCAAGTATCGAGTTTTTTGCTGTTTGGTTTGAAACGTGATTGAAATGTTTTTTTTTTTTTATAAGCACTTATGCAAAGTATAAAGAGTTATAGTGCCGAGCAGAACCAAACTTGTTGTAAAATTTGTATTACAGTTCATTTAAGGCCTAAAAGAAAGCTTAGCACCAATTTTAGTTGCGATCTGCTTTGTAAGTTCAGAAAAAACGTCCCAGAATTCATCTTAGACCTAAAAGGAAGTTTAGCACCAAATTTTCTTTTAATCTAATGTTTAAGTTCAGAAAATTCGAAAATTAAACGTCGCGTTTTACGCGGTTTGGTCGAGAACCCGATTTAATTTTTTGAAACAGTTTCTCAGAGAGCACCTACAACTCTAGAGAAAGCTACATACCAATTTGCATTCGAATCCGTTCCTTAATCATAATCCGTAGCGAAGCACGGGTACTTTCTGCTAGTTCTTTATAGTGCTGAAATGACCCGAACTTTGTGAAAACTTTTTTCTAGAGTTCATCTAAGACCTAAAAGGAAGCTTGGTACCAAGTTTTGTTGCAATGTGATTTGTAGGTTCACAAAAAATACATAAATTTAAAAGTCGCGTTTTTCGCGGTTTGGTCGCGAACCTGATTGAATTTTTTGAAACCGTTTCTTAGCGAGCACCTACTACCCTAGAGGAAGCTACGTACCAAGTTTCATACGAATCCGTTCGGTGGTTTTTGAGATTTCGTGTTTAGTCAGTCAGTGAGTGAGTGAGTTCTTTATAGTGCTGAAATGACCCGAACTTTGTGAAAACTTTTTTCTAGAGTTCATCTAAGACCTAAAAGGAAGCTTGGTACCAAGTTTTGTTGCAATGTGATTTGTAGGTTCACAAAAAATACATAAATTTAAAAGTCGCGTTTTTCGCGGTTTGGTCGCGAACCTGATTGAATTTTTTGAAACCGTTTCTTAGCGAGCACCTACTACCCTAGAGGAAGCTACGTACCAAGTTTCATACGAATCCGTTCGGTGGTTTTTGAGATTTCGTGTTTAGTCAGTCAGTGAGTGAGTGAGTGGTATTTGGCTTATATATGTATAGATTTTCTTTGAGACCCCTTTGGTCTTAGGCTAGTTATCGTGGTTCACTGATGTTATTACCGTAATATTTGGACCTCTTCTATTACGTAGTGACGCACTCGTTCATGATTTCTTCTAAGTTTTTACTTATTATATAAGTAAGAACGATATATCAAATCACGTAGTTTTCTAAACTAATCTCAACCATTATAATCTATGTTTTACAAAAAATATTTGTTTATTTAGCATAATACGTGTTGATACATATAAATTACAAGTGAACATATAAGTACTATAAAATAAAAAACCATATTGCTCTGTTGTATTAATTACGTCTAATTGACAATCTGTGGAGTCATTATGTTCGATAAATTATATCATTATCATTTTTCCCTCATATGAAATCGATTATCTTTCTAACACTTTTTGCTTGCTGGCTCTCTTAGCAAGCCAGGTGCAGTGAATTATAGAGTACTTCTGTAAACGGCAGTTGCCTACAAGAAAGGGGATTCTTTATGGATGAAGTATCACGTTCTACGCCGAAGAAGAGAATGTAAGCCCATCTTGACTACATAGGGACCTAGACATCCATTGTATCAAGGAAACAGTCCCATCCAGAGGGCATTGAGATTAATCATAACGGTGTGGGACCTCACAGAATGGACATCTTGCTCCTAGTGTGCCTGATCTTCACTAACATGATTGGTTGCAGTAACACTGAACCGTACATATTTAACCTGCAGCTAATGATACACACAGACCATTGTGAACCTACCAAGCATAGCCACCACAATACATAGGAAGAGCGTACAGGAACCAAACTGCCATATAAGTATGGAGAAGCGTACAGGAACCAAACTGGTATATAAGTATGGAGGAGAGTACAGGAACCAAACTGCTATATAAGTATGGAGAAGCGTACAGGAACCAAACTGCTATATAAGTATGGAGGAGCGTACAGGAACCAAACTGCTATATAAGTATGGAGGAGCGTACAGGAACCAAACTGCTATATAAGTATGGAGGAGCGTACAGGAACCAAACTGTATGGAAGGGCTTATTTATATACAATTACATCTTACTTTAATATACATTTATAGAGTACTAAACAGGACGGTTTATATGCCTTTAGAAGGATACATGTAGTGTAGTGTTAAACATGACTGCTACAAATATTCGTTTAGGAATACATACGTGCACTTTAATTACACATATGTATTCCTTGTCACATAAACATACACAAAAAATATGTTCCAGTATTTTTTTCAATTGGTAATTTGTGAAAGAGATTAGACAACTGTTATGTGATGGTGTGTAGCTAGTAATAATAAAGATGGCACTTTCAAGTAACCATAGCGTGTAATTTTCCCAAATAGGTCTACTTTTAAAAATTATAAGATAGTAAAATATACATTTCAGTAAAACAAAATTTGTAGCAAACAGACCTTTTTAATTGAGTAATGTGATCAGAATTTTACATGTTAAATTCTTACATACAAGCATCATAACCTACAAGTTCAGGTTTACATTTCCAACAAAAAATTAAAGGAGGTTTATATGTACACAGGGCGTCACAAAAAAGCTTATCGCCAGTATAACGGCGTGATTCCCAATATAATAATAACTAAAAAAAGTTCAGTGATTTTTTAATTTAGTTATTTTAGTCATAATTCGTTATTTTGTATATTTTACAAAAACAGAATTTTTTTGTAAAATCCTATTATATTTCAAATACGACTCATGATATTTTCATGAAATTTGACAAATGTCTTAACTCATTTGTAAAACATGATGTTATTTCAATGTTTTCGAGTTTCAAAGTGGTCGTCTTCATAGGGACACATCTTCAATTTTATTGATTATAAATATCACTATCGTGGTCTTCTGGGTTCGACTGTGTCAAACTATGTGCACTATATACAATATCAGTATTGTGAGTAGTACTGATAGTTCTACTCAGTACTACTCACAGTTCTACGTGTGCTAGTGCTTCTACAGTACACCCTATAACGAGGCCGAAACGTCGGATCCTGATATTGTACATAGTGTATATAGTTTGACGCGGTCGAACCCAGAAGACCACGATAGTGATATTGATTATATTGATCGTGGAAACTTCTCCAGAAAATTTTTGATAATGTCGAAGGAAGTGCAAATAGCCAACTCCATCCAGTCCTGGTAAGTACACTGGCCAATAAAACTATCTACAACAATACCTACCCAAACATTTAATGTAAATTGTTTTGGTGTATTAATTGTAAGATTGTGTGTGGATTTTTATATTCCATTGGTGTGTGTTGCCAATGCTGGTTGAAGTTTTCTTATGTGAAAATCAATAAAAACAAAAATTGGAGGCTTCTAGCAATTTTATACCTTATGACTTGACAAAAATGTTGCCTATTACGGTAGTCATCTTCAAAAAGTGATTGTATTCTTTGAACATGATAGGGATTGAGTTTCTGACTTTTCCGAAACCATCCAGATACTCCATGATGAGTATTGGACAAACCCCTCAGCAGATGCTATTCTTCTTGTACTTGTTGAGGGATTTTCTTCAACAGCTTGCAAGATTTGATTTTTCATGGCCAAAGTTCTTGTTGTTCGAGGTGTACCACGACCGTCTGATGTAATCTTAAAGCTGCCATTTTGCCTGGGACTGTATTGCACATTTACAAACGTCGTTTTACTTGGGAGCCTCCGGTTTGGAAAGCGTTCAGTACAGACGATGAGCTAAGGCACGATTACAATCTGCCATACCATACATCAAGTAAATGTCAGCTAGTTCCACATTCGAACAGTCCATTTCAACTTGAGTCATACGGAATGAACGATAAGACATAAAAAAGAACCGTAATTTTAAAACGGTTGATACTGCTGATATACATGTAACTTGCAGTAAACACAACAATGTAATTTAATTTGATTGAAATACAAATACCATAAAGTCAGCTGTTTTCATTAGTAATAATAAACAGCTGACTTAATATAATTTGAATATTGTGTTATGGAACTGGATTGTTGCCATTTTCACAATAAATGAAGACATTATAAACGTGACAATGACGTACGAGCATTCTTAGATGTGCTCAAAGAAAATGATCGGTTATCTTCTCTCCGTTCTCTTCATTCTGTCCTGGTCTCTTAATTATGTACCTCTATCACTTGTTTTGTACGTATCATTTATTAAAGTCTTCAGCCTAATGTTTTAAGTGCATTGAATTCCAATGTAAGGACTAAAATATCCAAAATTGTATAATTCATGTTCTTTAACAAGTTTAAAACTTCATGTGATTTAAACAAAAAGGTGTCGCTTGGTTTTACATAAACATTTCCAATAGTTTTGTCTCTTACAAATTTGTTTCGTCGTTAATGTTTTTCATGTAATTTGGCTTTAAATAATTTAAATGTCCACCATTTTGAAATTTGAAATCATTGAAATTAAATATTGTTTGAGCTTTGAGGTATTTGAGTTAGCAGAACATCAGATCTGGCAAGTTTCACAAAAATACAAATGTATTTTTTTTTTTTTTAACATCAATGTTTTTGTAATAAGTACAAAATGGCAAATTATAATCTGAAATAATAATAGCGTCACTGAAAATTGTTTAGTTATTTTCATATGTGGAATCACGTCATGATACTGGCACTAGGTCTTTTTGTGACACCCTGTATACATACATGTAGGCCTACGTACATAAAAATATTCGGTGAGATGTTGAACTATTGCCATTCTATTTATGTAATACTAGGAGAGATCCATGCACGCTTCGCGTGCCAATCCCGACGCTCAGTGCTCTCTATAAACCTCGGCCTTCGGCCTCGGTATGTAGCTTTCAACTACAAATCATAGTAGATTAACTGTATAACGTAAAAATACAATAGTACATTTATTTACAGTATCTCAATCACATTACCTGATTTGCTTCCTATTTATTAGAACAGAGTATTACCACAGATAACTAACTCTACAAAAAACGAATATTACAATAATAAATATCAGCTGATAATAATTGATATATAATACTCGTTCAATGCGGCAACGTCGCATCCTTAATTCACGGTCGTGTAGTGCGTGTTGACTACATACTCCGCAGCGCGTACGCTTTTCCCGTATACTGTGGGCTATCTGGGTAAAGTCAATTATCTGTAGTATTACTTAACCTATTTCAAACGTGTTTATTTTATTTGTTTTTGTTTAACAGCTGAAGATTAAACTCTTAATGCATCAATAGGGTAATGTTAAATATACAAAATAAACATGTTTATTTATTCACAAAACAGCTGTTTAACTAAAATCAACCGAATGATATATATTGTATTATAATAACCAATGATATTAATTAGCCTATCTCAAACGTGTTCACTTCTTTTTTTTACAGCTGAAGATAAAACTCAAAGTATAATATTACAAATTCAGCAACAGTATAATGTCAAACATACAAAATAAACATGTTTATTTATTTACAACAAACTTTGATTAATTTGCTAAAATCAACCCAGTGTTGTCCTTATGGAACAATCTTTTAGGGGTAGTTTATACCCCTTAGGAGTATTTTATCAAGATAAAAAATACTTTAGTTGCCCTGTTTGAGAGCTAAAGAAACAGTGTACGAAATTCCATTTCTGTACCTTCATGGGAAGTTGGAGAATTAGTGATAAGAAGTGAGTGAGCCAGAGCTTTGACTTTCTTCTTTTCGTATTTAAAAAAATTAAAGAAGAACTGGTGAGACTAGGAACTTTAATATTTTTACTTTTATAACTAAAAATTTTAATATTTACCTCGACCATTCTTAAGGTATATGTGTTCTTTTTTAATATATTTTAAAAAGAACAGATAAACGTTAATTTACATAAAAATAAAGGAAAATATACAAACTAAACATTAAATACACTTAAATTAATTGAAGGCTTATAATCTTCAGATTTTCTTGAAAACGAACTTATTATGAAATTAACTTTGATACATTTTGATAATTTTTAATTTAACTTAAAAAAATCATATATTTAATTAACTTTGTGTAATAAAAATGGTACACAAATTTATGTAATTTATAATTACATTTTCGAAAATGGATGTATTTATAATTTTAACAACTATAATTATATAATAGTTTCTTTAGCAAAAATCTAACAATTTTAGTAAAATAATAACTTTTTTTACACAATTGGTAAAATATAATTTCAGGTAAGTGGTCTTGATTTCGTAATAATGTAATTAAAATAATTGCGTTATATCGGGTGTATTTCCATGTATTTCTACATTAAGATGTAATTTGTAGCATCCTGTCAAAAGACACTTGTTTATAGGTTTATAGATTGTGTTATGTTTTAAATTTAACAATACAATTAATTCTATTTTGTATTTAGTCAGTTGATTTACTTGTGATTCCATATGAGTGTTCGGTTTAATTTATACATACAGTCTTACAATGAAAATGATGCTTCTGCCATGAATTGAAACTGACACCAATTTATATATAAAATAAACTTAGTTAAACATTTAACTAGATGTTACTTTTATTTTGTAAGCATTAATTCTATTAAAAAAGTACCTATATTTTAATTAGTCAATAGTCTGGTTACCAAAGAAAAGAAAACACTTCAAACAAAAAGAAGCTTAGTTATATACACCAAAAATAATTATGTTTAACTACAAAAAATACAACTGGTCGATAAAACTCTATTTAGAAGTGTTTACGTCATTTTAATTTCACCCGACTCTCGTCCCACCCACCTGTGACCCCGTAGGAGGGGGTGACTGAACCAATACCCTATGCCAAGGTCACAAAGACATCTACTAGCGGCTAGTTACTGACCTTGGCAAGTATCCTAGCCGCGCCGGCTACCACAAAGGCACACTCGCGACACGTAACAACATTTGACGCGGCGACCGGCCCAGATGCAGGCTCCGGCCTCACTACCGCTCTGCTCTGTACCCTATCGATCCAGCCTCTTGCCACCCATACCTGCCCCTCTTACTACACTACACGTGCTTGTATCAATGGAATAGTTCAAGGTATATTCTAGGAACCTCACAGTTGTGGCTAATATGTGTCGTTTTTTCTTGCTAAGAAAAATATTGGAGTTGTAATATAACCTTAGTAGTGGTCCAAAATAACAATTTCATGTTTCTTTTATTGTTATTATATAACAGTTACAACAATTTGTGTGAATAATAATATACACCTAGACATTAATGTTACAGACAGAAAACTTAAAAAGTGTTTTAAAGTTTACTTCAGATTTCCAAGTGTTTGTAGGAAAGTAGAAAGTACTTAATAAAGTGTGCATGCTAGTTTTACTATCATGACATATTCGGACTCGTGTGCCTTCCAGAGTTTATTATCAGCAGGATGAATGAAGGAGTAGTCAAGTGTGTGAGAGGATTGCGGCGGTAGAGTATTGCGATGAGTAAATCCTAACACATTTGTATACAGTAAGTATAATTATTAAATCAAGAGAGACATGTTTGCAGATATGTACTTGAGTGAATCTTTTGTGCATGTGTGAAGGTAGTTTTAATTAGCTTATGATCTAGAAAATGTTTGTGAAATGTAAAATTATAGCGTAAAAATGTAGCAGTTTCATTAATTCCAGAAATTACTAATTAGTATTCTTGCATATAAATAGTAATACAGTAGTAACCTTCCACAGTGATAGATTAATTTCAATTTTAAGATAAATATTTATTATATTTTCTAGGGGAGTTGTCTTCCTCTTAACTTTGTTTTTGAATCTCTCATTTATATTAGCATCAGCACCAAACACATTAAACAAATATTGTAAAAAATCTAATTCACCGATCTTTTTCTATCATATTTTTTAGTCTCATTGCATCGTTTTCTCGGTGATATTAAGTGCTAAAAAGGTAAACAAATAGTGATATATTCTTTTTTTTTTTTTATCCTTCATCAAATGGGACTATTTCATCTATCTACGAATGAGGGATTGTTTCAAGTAGTGTTCATACTATCGTTGGAAGCGTCGACATCGCATCTCTTTGTTCCAGGGGCTTCCAGCTTCATCCGGGAAGATGCAATTTAATAAAAATTGTTTACAACAAATAAAAATTTGGCAAAAAGACTTTGTAAAATATGAATTTGCTAACATATTGACGTACTTATATGTAATAACTACAGTTAAAAAGTTCGTGTATGACCAAGAAAGAGTTCAGCCTTCATCTTCGTGCAGTTTTATATGAGATAAAGGTGTTTTGCTGAGTAAGGAAGAAAAGATAACTTCAAACTACTCCCCATCCTTACGAAACCTTCTTCGTCCTTAAATAAGGCTAATGACTTTTATTTGGTGAACAAGGAAGTTTATTTCTCAGTTTCTTGGTGTCCTTTTGCAAATGTGTTTCGTGTTATCACAAAACAAAGAGCATCATGTATTAGAGGTATTAAATTAATAATTTTTAGGAATTTGCCTATGGATTATTGATTTCAGGTTCTTAATAAACTATCAAGGATTGATGTTTTAGATTTGTTAAGACTTGAAGAGTTTTCCATAATTTCAAGAATAATCGAATATTTAGGTTAATTTCTCATTAAAAGGACTTTAGTCTCGACTTCTGGAATACCATGTGCATAGATTATGTTTGAAGGGGAAATTTTCCATGTTTAAAATGGTTCTTATAAAAATCTCAGGCCATTCCACCAGAAATTACAATTTACTAAGTCTTGCGGGAGCGTATTCATAAAGTCAAGAATTATATGCTGCTTCATAATCCATCCTTAGAAACCGGCCATTATGATTATCGAAAAAATTTAGATTGAAGCCTGTTCACTATGCTCGTCCATCAAATTTCCGGATCACACACTAAAAAATATGAGCAAACAAATAGTTCTATTGAGAGAAAGGTATATTCTGGAACTCTTAGAACCATAGTCTCAACTGAACGAGCGTGGCCATTAAAACTGTAAAAAAATTGCAAATTAGTCACAGCTAGACGAGCAAATTAGGTTGATGAATTCAGTCCTACGCTCGTTTCCACTACACCAACCTCCGGAAATTTCTTTTATTCCATTGCCAAGCTCAAGTTGAAGATAGATGTTAGCAGCATAGAACCCTTGTGAAACTTGGAAACCATAACAGAATCCTATTATATAATAATAATATTTATTTCTCAAAAAATATACATTATAAATACAAGAATACACAATTTGGTACATCATTGCTCATAATAAACCAAGATAGACTGAAAAATAATCAATACATAAAAAAGAACAAAATTGCATATTCCTAATGCATAGTAAAATTTCTAACTTATTCATTATACACATAAATTTCTTAACTAATAACAGTAAAATGAAAAATTTTGAGAATTAATTTAGCTTCCAAGGCAAAGCCTGTTCGGAAGTTTTACCAATTCAGCAATTTATGTCACGTGACTAAACAATTTTATAACACCTAGTATTTAATTTCCAAACTTTAATTCATATAATATGCAATAATAAAACAAAACAATTAAAATACGAGTATTTTAGTTTATATAATATTATTTATAATTATAGCCTGTAAATTATATATATATATATATATTTCACTTTGTACTTCAATTTATATGCACATGATATAGTAATACATTTAAGGCAGCAGAAAACAACCTCATAAAATAACAGAATGTCCAATAAAAAGAAATAAAAATGTAAAACCTACTTTGAGTAAAGATAGGGACATTAGACCGTTAATTACAACACATCCCTCACAAACAAACATATAAATTACTTCAAGACTAATATGAATAAATGTAAAGTAAATTCTCTTTATTTTATTATAGAAAATAATAAGTCTTCTATGTTCTCTATACTAAGAAGCCATAATCTTATTTTTTTCCTGAAAACTACTCTATTATTTTCATTGTTGAAATTATTCGGTAATTTGTTAAAAATTCTTGGGGCTAGAAAATTATAGGTTTTGGTAAAGTAAGTTTTAGTCGGCTTAGGTACAACGGCATCTGTTGCGCTGCGCAGTTTTGTTCTGTACTCATTTAAGTCTGCACTACTTCTGCCATGGCAATAAAAGATTTGTAAAACTTTATACACAAACACATGTCTCAAAGGCAACATTTTACGTTGATGAAAAATTGGGAAAGTTGTTTCTGTTCTATGTTTTTTACTTATTAATCTTTTAAATCGTTTCTGTAAATTATTATAGATTTTAAATTAGTTGAGTAGATCTCCCCCCCCCCCACAAGTTATTCCATAGTTTATCCTACTGTGCACAAAAGAAAAATACAGCATTCTAAACAAATCTTCACTGAATATATTTCTAAAATAAAAAACAATGGTCGTAGAACACTGTTGATTTTTTTGCTTTATTTATCAGATGATGCTTTCAAGTAAGCTCTTTATCTAAAACGATCCTAAATATTTCATACTATCTGCAGATTTAACTTCTGAACAGGTTCGTTTAGATACTTTATCACTACATATGCATCCTACATATCTTGATACAATTTTATCTTCAAACTTAGCATAGTAAATTGAAATTTATATAATTTTTTTTGCAGAACTTAAAACCAAAATATTTTTGGAGAACCATCATTGTATGGTCTGTAAATCTAAATTCATGTTTGTTTCTATATCACTCCACTTATTGACATAACATAAAGCAGCATCATCCGCAAATGAAGTCACTCTGCCATGTAAACTGGCGCTACAGAGATCACTTATATAAATTAAAAAGAGCACAGCTCCTTATTCAGAGCCCTATGGACGCCTTATTTAATTTCACCCATATCACTGTAAACCCCACTAACTCTTACGCATTGTGTTCTATTTGATATATAACTCTGCAACCATTTATACAATACTCCTCTCAATCCACAACAATATAACTTTTTTTGTAAGATTTCGTGATCTACTATGTCAAATGCTTTATTAATATCCAAGAACAGACCACTAACTTTTTTCCGTTATTAATACCGTGTGAAATTTCTCCAATAAATTTTAATATCCGATTCTGTAGTCATGCCTAGTCTAAAACCAAACTGATTATCACTAAAACAGTTGTTTTTTTTCAAAAAAGATATCAATTGATGCTTTACTAGCTTCTCAATTATCTTAGAAAAGGTGGAGAGTAAAGATGTTGGCCTATAGCTGCAGCTGTTACATTTTGAATCTTTTTTATAAATATGTATACAACTGCTTCTTTCATTTTTCTGGGAAAACGCTGTTTCAAAACTCAAGTTAATTACATAAGTTAAAACGCTTGATAAATTCATCTTGCAGGTTTAGTGATTCCTTGTCGGTAGTAACATTGGCAAGGGGATAATTATTTCCCTCGTTTTCAACCAACCGACTGTTGTTCAAGAAAGCTCTAGAAGTCATCCGATAGGTTACGACATTAAGTTTACATTCCTCTACAGGGCATTGTGGGCTTGTTCGTTAAAGTATGTGTTAAGATTACTGTGCTCATGTGATACTAAGATATTTCTGTACATATATGTAATGTTAGCTCAAACAGTTAGGGAGAAATAATCTCAGTGGTATCCTTTAGTAATTTTGGTTTACTTAAAAGAATATGATTTAGAGATTAACCTTTCTCGCTAGGTTTGAACGAAGCATTATATATAGCTTTCATATGTCGCTACCAAACTAACAAAAAATTAAAAATTTATACTCAAAGATATTTATATAAAACAAAATCTACAGTAAAAAGTACTAGTACCTAGTGAGTTTAAATATTGATCTTCCGTCAAAGAGGTTCTTAACCATTCAACACCTGCTTCTCCAATTGAATTAAGACCAGCTAATTCCCACTTAAAATAACGCAAAATAGCTCATTTCAACAAAACTTAAAATACTTTCAAACTACAACTATTCCAGTCAGCTTATAAATTAATAAAGAAAATTGTGATTTATTGTGTAGTTATTTAATAAATTATTATTTCGTTAAATCAACCTTTCTCTTGGTTTACATTATTTACTAAAGTAGTCAATACATTTTCATCAAGTAAGAACTTGATGAAAATGTTTGTAAATTAAATAGTTGATTGCTAATAATTTAAAGACTATAAAATGATTTAATCACAGGATTGGTTTGAGAATCCGGCTCGAAGGACCATGAAGGGTAGTTGCATGCGGTGTTTACACCTTTATTGGAGGCGTCGGCGTCTCTTTGTTCCAACGGCTTCCGGCTTCAAAGTGAACAATACTATAACATAATAATACTTTGGACACCCAAATATTTTATGTATCGATTAAATGTCTTTTTTGCTCTCCTAGAATTTAGTACTTCATCTCAAATATTTTCTTTTTTACTTTTAATCCAAGCCTAAAATTTCCTCACAATAATAAAAGAAATTCGTTTCCCAATTTCCACTTTACACCAAAACGATCTAGAGTAAACAAAATTTACCTTTATCTAATAAAGATAAAATATAGAAGTTTCTTGATTATGTTTTGTACATTTCTTCGTTGGGTTGGCATTGAACTGTCCAATTCTTTATGTTGGCACTGACTATTTATTTTTGGTAGCATTAACTTTTCTGTTAATTAGGGTAGTTACTAATTGATCCACTTTTTGTGCTGCTAAACGTTCTCTTCATTTGGATTATTTCGGGTTCCAATGAACTCTCGATTATTTGAATTCCATTATTACTTGTTTTGTCTTATTCAAACATTCTTAGGGTTTTTGACCTTTCGTTTTCTTTATTTTATAAATTATATTTATTTCGTAAGATAAATGTTCATACTCATTCTAAGAAATTAGAATTTCTTAGCGTTAGTACTAATGAATGTGTATCGTATTGTATGCATTTTTTTAATGCCATATCCTACATAATATTGTAGAAACTGATTTCATTAAAATTTATGGAAAGGCTGCTAATAATCTAAAAAAAATGTCATATTAAAAATTGTGTTTTTATAGGTTAGCTTGGGTTTCGGCTAAATACCTTATCAAATGTCTGAATTTGACGAGATATGGTAAATCATAATTGGTTGATCCTGTAAGAACTTACAGTTGAACAGACAAACATAACAACCTACTGAAAAAATAACATTCCTTAGTTCAATAACTCACATTAAGTAAACACTAGAAGTGGACTGCTGTTCATAAGTGTATTTAATGCAACAGTTATCATAACATATATTATAAATTACCATTTGGCGTGGTAACATGCCCCGGTAACTAGAATAACAACCATTATACATACCTTGGCGTTGAAAACGTAACACTCCTTTTTGTCATGTAAAATATTGACTTTATTAATACGTCGATCGTAAACTCTGTGTAATTGTCTGTATTTCACAAATATGGTTTGAGTATCTTTAACCTATTGCGCTTATGACAAAATGGCACAAGGGCTGTTTTTTTACAACCCCCTTATAGCAAAGTAAAATAAATTTCTCCTATCAATGAAAAACTTCACAAAATATTTCAACTTTTACAAGTGATCTCCATATTATTTGTTATTTATTATTAAGAATTAGCGAGATCAGCGTTCTTTTAATTAGCGAGGTATTGTATTAAAACAATACTTAACATTTCTTACGTACACTTTTTTACGTTTCTTTAGGCTGAATTGTGAGGACGATTGTTATAAATACTTCAATAAAATTACGAAGTCTTAATACATAAATAAATGCTTAATTAAGTCAATAACATCAACGAGATTCCGATATGTGATAGTGAGATAACGTGGTAATGGACCTTCGTCAATATTGAACTCATCAACTCATTAACACCACGTCTCACTGGGCGTGCAACACTTCCCTAGCTAGTATAACTTTCCTTCGACTTTCTTATTTCATATTCATTTATAGTGTAACTATGTTCATATTTTACATGGATTAATTTAAAACATAATAACTGAGAATTAATAGTAAGCCTTTCAAAATATACCTTTAAATTTATTTATTTTTGTTTTAATTGTACTTTAATCCGATAGTCAGTACAATATTCAATAGCCAATTATCATTTAATACATTTGAAACACTACCTAACTTATCATTAACTATCTGTCTTGTCTTCATGAAATTCTTCCAGGCTGTAGATATATATTATATTTTATGGCGTTTTGGCTTTGAATATTGCTCTCTATGGAGTCTATCGCTACGGTAGTAAATACATCCATCCAGCAATATGCCTGGTACTTACTGTTAAAGAATAGTTTAATCCTAGGCCAAAATATAATTTTGGAGCAACATAAATTTTCTTGCAAAGGACGAAATGAGTCCATAAGAGAAACATTCATAAGATGATCTTACAAAATGTTCGCTTTCATCATCAATATTCATTTTGATATGAATTGACGGCTACCAAACAATCATTCAAGCAAAGTTATTTCATCCTTGAAATATCAATAACTGTTTGGTGCGATTCAAAGTTATAGGGCCCGATGAACATACAATATTATTTTTAATTATTTTTGACAATGATTAAAATATAAATGACTGCACTGTTTACCATTCTGGAAGCTTGGGGACTTTCTTGCTGTTGAATATATGAGGACTGCATGTTTTGGTATTTTACAATCATATATATCATATGGCCTTATTCTGTGGGGTCATCTCACTTTAAAGAAAAAAGTCATTATAACTATCTGTCGAGCCGGTTCTGTGGATAACTGAAATTCACTTTTTAAAGAAATTACATAATAAATTGACCACATTTTAATGTACCTAACCTGCATCTCATTTCCAACAGATAGGACATGCATCAACACTGCACAAGATACTGTACAAACTTGACATACCACATCACAGACTTGTCAAGATTAGTTCGTGTTACCTGATAAATTGTTTAACTTTTTTCAATAAATTGTCAGTTAATGCCAGAACTATGCCATAAAAAATGTTAAGAGTCAACTGTACAAGTGATTACTAGAAAATCCAATGCATGATATTGGCGAATTTTTGAACTCTAATGCAAACACCTTCTGAACTATATAAGTGATTTATTTTTTAATAATTTATTTTTATTATTAATTTTTAGAATCAAGTAATTTTAGTACAATACTAATTGTAACTATTGACGTGTCCTATTTAAACTTTGTTCACTAATGGAATGAAGCCTGATTGATTGATCTACCACCATTTTAAAAACTGGATTACCGTTGGTTTCTCTCTATAAGTCTTCAACGCTTGGGTAGATGATCTATTTGTTTTAGATTATACAGACCACTCGACCATAGCTGAGGATTAACATACGCTCAGCAAGTCCCTTTAGAAATAACTATTCTTGGTGGGTCTCATATTTAAGTGGCTGGAATGTTACTGATGAAAAACTTAACGTCACAATCTTCCATTGAACTTCTAAGAGACATATTTGCACGTTTTGGACTATCGGATACTGTTGTATATGACAATAATTTCTGGTTTTCTTCAAGGGAATTTGAACATTTTATGACACAAAAAAGGAAGTACACAGATCAATTGCTCCAGTCTGATGAGAGGTATGTCCAAAACAATCATATTTTACATGGATATGGTTGTCTCCCAGGAAAATGGTTGTCGAAACTGGAATCTTAAATTTATAACTATACGGATCATTAATAGCACACAACCACTATTGGAAGTACTCCAGCAAAAATATTGCTGGGTAACAAAACACAATTCCTCTTTTACTTAGTTAAACTAAGTAAAGGAACAAAATAACTATGTACATCAATGAACAGGGGAAGACTTTTGAAAATAGGTCAGTTACAGCGTCAATAAATTCTTTGACTAATATAGCACGAATAAATCCTATTCGTGCTATCGTACCTTGTTCAGTTGGAGGATAATATAAAGATGAATCTTCAATTAATTAAAAAAAGGTATTTAAATTTTAGTATGGATATTGAAGACAAATATTACTAAGGGGAGATTGATATCATTTTAAATATTGCTACATGTTGTAATTACTTGTGATTTTTCTTTTAGTTTCTGAAAACATTGTTAAAATACTATCGTACTCATTACATTCCGTGGAATTAAAATCAGTTGTTGAGGAATATGTGTTTCAATAGTAGAAATTGAAAGGAACTGCTAGAATAAGGAAAGCAAAAATAGGGAAAGCAAGCGTGGGGAGGGCAAAAGTGGGGAAGACTAGTTATAAGTTTATTAATATATATATAAAATTACGTAATATTTCTGAAATGTGGCCAAAGTTTGTGGTCCATATTTTGGCGTACAATAGCAATGAAATGTTATTGGTAGACCTACACTTTTGTTTATGTAAGTCCGTTATTAAGGAAAGTTGGAAGACAACGTATGAAATAGGATTTAATTCAGGCGTAAATAACGTAAACTGTGCAGTAATTAATGTTTCCTAAAATAATATATACATTTAATATTTTCATGTATATCTGACATTATTATTTATTTATTGTATTTAACGGTTCCAAATTTTAATTTTAAGATATGGCTGATTTAAATATAAAGATTATTCACATCCAAAATCCAAAATATTGAATTGAAAAATACTGATACAAACCTAAAATATAAATGTATCAAGTAAGCTTTTATATAACATTTATATTTCCCCTTTGTAAAAACCATTAAAACACTTCTCATTTGTCTCTTGATGTTAGTTTTAAACACTATCATTACACTCTAAACGATCACAACATTGTTGTAGCCCTAGGAAATATCCTACTGTCAAAGCACTTTTGTTTATGTACCAATATTGATTTAAATAATTATTTGGGCTGCAGGACATTCTGCTAATGGGTTGATAAAGTCGTAAAATGTGTTTACATCACTAATGTGGTCCCTGATAATGGGAATTCGCCACAGACTCTACTCAGCCATGGGGTCGCTCGTCGTCGCTTTAGGCATTATTGCCGTCGTGTTTACTTGGACAGGTAAGTACTCTTAGTCATCCTCTAATTACTGGACCGGAGAACAATCAGTAACCTGTCAAAGACGAGCAATACGTACACCGGGTACCGTATACCAATACAGGTGAGTAATCACAGCCATGAGGTCGCACACCATCACTCTAGGCATTATTGTTGTCGTGTTTACTTGGACAGGTAAGTACTCTTAGTCATCCTCTAATTACTGGACCGGAGAACAATCAGTAACCTGTCAAAGACGAGCAATACGTACACCGGGTACCGTATACCAATACAGGTGAGTAATCACAGCCATGGGGTTGCACACCATCACTCTAGGCATTATTGTTGTCGTGTTTACTTGGACAGGTAAGTACTCTTAGTCATCCTCTAATTACTGGACCGGAGAACAATCAGTAACCTGTCAAAGACGAGCAATACGTACACCGGGTACCGTATACCAATACAGGTGAGTAATCACAGCCATGGGGTCACACACCATCACTCTAGGCAATATTGTCGTGTTTATTTAAGTAAACACGAACTTTATTATTTAAGAGTACTAGTAAGTACTCTTACATAATATGATAAAATATTAATTACGGTCCAGCTTTTCTAACTTTAATTCTGAGGTTTGTGGTCTAAACTGGAAAATCACATAGGCAACGTCACGTCCAGACCGCCACAGCAATCCTCTAAATTTTACATCTGTTGACTCAGAATTTTGAAGAATGTAGGAAGGTATGCCATTTTTTTCTTTTTTTTTAGGGTAATTAAAATCTTTTTAGTGTTACTTGGGAAGTACATTTTTTACTGAAGTATAAAAAAACAAAGTCAAACATAAAATGTTAGTTAATAAAACTATTTGACCTTAATTGTGATTTATCTAGACCAGAAGGAGCCAAGTGCTCAAGAAATACAATGTTGCCATGTTGTGCACCCCTCAGAGATAAATTTAGAACGGCTGGACTTGAGTGCCTTACATTCAATGCGCTACAGAACCAATTGATTGTCAATGACTACAGAACCATCAAAATGTAAAATTTAAATGTGCGTTTCTTTTATTATGGAGGTTATAGAGGATTTTAGAGGTTAAGAAGGATTTCTCGAAGAACCATTCCAGAATGCCAAAAACAACTTATCAAACGTCCTTCTTCCTTCTGACTATCAACATCGTGCGTCTTTTATGTCTACTTTATTTCAGTAACTGCTGGCGATGTATTACTATCATAAGAAATGTCTGTCAAGCGATTTTAATTTTTTAGAATAATTAAGTCTTTTTTATCTTACAGTAAAGTTTGCTTAATATGAACAAAGAAGTTAAGATAATTATACTAAAACAAACAAATCAATGAAACGCTTAAGAATGCTTTGAAGAAAATGAGCGCCCTGAATTGTCCCTTTATAATTTGTTATGAAATAAAGTACGGAGATCAATGTCTAACGTTATTAAAGGAACAAATTGACTTTAACCCTTGACAATAAATTATAAACCTAGCGAAAAGCAGTGGAAGTCATATTATTGAGGTGTTCAATATGACTATACTTAAGGAACATAAGTGAACGACTCATGATTTTACCCTCCATGTAACAAAATCAAATCAATATTATCGGTGCGGAAGCCATGAAAGCAACTCAAGTGGTGTTGATCACGCGTGACTTCAGTCACAATCAATATACGAACGGTAACATAAAATGTAATGATTTGTGATTTAATACTGTCTCTTCTATTCTTCATATTGTGTTTTAGAATAATACGTTCCTTAGGACAGTTTTGTGTCAAGTAATGATTCATATATAATAGATATTTAAATTAAAAACAAGAGACTAACTTTACATTGAATTGTTCTTATGATAAAATGATTCCATTAAAAGCAGTAAAACGTATGATTTACTTTACCCTACATCATTGACAGATATTTTCATTCCAGAGGCTTGCGATCACCTAAGCCGTCATTTCTACAAGGAACTTGGATGCAGCCCAGTGTTCTCAGGAGATCCTTCATGTCCTTCCAGCTATGACTGTGGCAAGTATCATTAACCTCATTACACAAATATACTCACCTAACATGTTTGCAGAGACTGTCCAAACCACTCATATTTCGTAAATGAGTAAAGAATAAAAACGTAAAAGGTTAAATGATACTTTACAACAAGCACAGAACAATGGCTAACAATTGAAAAGCCACTGGCTTATGGGTGGATGATCAAAGTATAAATAAGGGAAATAATCATCCAAAGAGTAGTGGTAGCTTCTTAATAGACCACATTAAGGATTTTATCCGTATGCTCAGCTACTTAGGGACAAAGTGTTGAGGATGTTCTATGCTCGATACTGACATGGCGTTTGCTCATTGATTACTATTGGCGTTGACATTACTAGAAAAGTCTTGGGTGTCCATGTTGGGTGGTGGACAGTGTCCGAATGTTATGTAGGAGAGATAACTGAGTATCAGGCTTGTCAATTAGCTGAAAATAAGACAAATACTAAGTGGTTCGGATTCCACTAACGCTGTAGGTCCCTTAGTTGCCATGGCTATTGGACTGTTGATAAATGGCTCTTTCTGAAGAACAGTCAAACTCAGTTTGTAACCAAACTACAAAAACCATCCACACTCGTCATACACTCATGTAATCATTCATATTCGTCTTGAAATACGCATAAGATTGCGTCGGTGCCTCATGTCTAGGCATCTAACAAAATCTTTAACAACCACTATGCTACATTACAACTATGATCTAAAACATTACTGAACATAATACAACTCGTACACTCAAATTTATATAGTACATTCGTGTCTTAAAACCCTTCACATAAATGTCCGTATTTCATAAAATGAATTTATAACAAAATGATTGTTGTTAGTCTACGCCTAAGGCCTCTATTTCCCTTAGATACTCACGAATTTTGCTTCGTGTATAATTGTTCTATATGATTTTCTGTCTCCGAAATCTTTGGTTTTTATTCCCAATATTTTGGCATCTTGTCTTACTTGTTCTATCCATTTTACTGTTGATTTCTGGTCTATTGTTTTCATGACTTGTTTTGTGAGTCTATTATCATCCAATATATATGCGTGTGTGTGTGTGTGTGTGTGTGTGTGTGTGCGTGCGTGTGTGTGTGTGTGTGTGTGTGTGTGTGTGTGTGTGTGTGTGTGTGTGTGTGTGTGTGCGTGCGTGCGTGCGTGCGTGCGTGCGTGCGTGCGTGCGTGCGTGCGTGCGTGCGTGCGTGCGTGCGTGCGTGCGTGCGTGCGTGCGTGCGTGCGTGCGTGCGTGCGTGCGTGCGTGCGTGCGTGCGTGCGTGCGTGCGTGCGTGCGTGCGTGCGTGCGTGCGTGCGTGCGTGCGTGCGTGCGTGCGTGCGTGCGTGCGTGCGTGCGTGCGTGCGTGCGTGCGAGCGTGCGTGCGTGCGTGCGTGCGTGCGTGCGTGCGTGCGTGCGTGCGTGCGTGCGTGCGTGCGTGCGTGCGTGCGTGCGTGCGTGCGTGCGTGCGTGCGTGCGTGCGTGCGTGCGTGCGTGCGTGCGTGCGTGCGTGCGTGCGTGCGTGCGTGCGTGCGTGCGTGCGTGCGTGCGTGCGTGCGTGCGTGCGTGCGTGCGTGCGTGCGTGCGTGCGTGCGTGCGTGCGTGCGTGCGTGCGTGCGTGCGTGCGTGCGCGTGCGCGTGCGCGTGTGCGTGTGCGTGTGCGTGTGCGTGTGCGTGTGCGTGTGCGTG
The DNA here is from genome assembly GCA_035578905.1 of Stictocephala bisonia. Lineage (NCBI taxonomy): Eukaryota > Metazoa > Arthropoda > Insecta > Hemiptera > Membracidae > Stictocephala > Stictocephala bisonia. The sequence goes on along the minus strand of JAQJVL010003562.1, from coordinate 20,536 downwards.
TGCGTGTGCGTGTGCGTGTGCGTGTGTGTGTGTGTGTGTGTGTGTGTGTGTGTGTGTGTGTGTGTGTGTGTGTGTGTGTGTGTGTGTGTGTGTGTGTGTGTGTGTGTGTGTGTGTGTGTGTGTGTGTGTGTGTGTGTGTGTGTGTGTGTGTGTGTGTGTGTGTGTGTGTGTGTGTGTGTGTGTGTGTGTGTGTGTGTGTGTGTGTGTGTGTGTGTGTGTGTGTGTGTGTGTGTGTGTGTGTGTGTGTGTGTGTGTGTGTGTGTGTGTGTGTGTGTGTGTGTGTGTGTGTGTGTGTGTGTGTGTGTGTGTGTGTGTGTGTGTGTGTGTGTGTGTGTGTGTGTGTGTGTGTGTGTGTGTGTGTGTGTGTGTGTGTGTGTGTGTGTGTGTGTGTGTGTGTGTGTGTGTGTGTGTGTGTGTGTGTGTGTGTGTGTGTGTGTGTGTGTGTGTGTGTGTGTGTGTGTGTGTGTGTATGAGAGAGCCGTATTACATAGCTCATATATGGGGCGTCTACCCCTTCTGCCCTTCACTCGAGGCACATGTATGACTTCCGACGACCAACAAGTGTTGAGGCACCAGTGAGATAAGTGTGCGCACTCTTTACTTCTTTATCTTAATAATAAATTATGGCACTGTTTATTACTGATTTATCATGGTTGCACAAAAAAAGGTAAAAGGGGCTGTGAATGTATTATTTCAATTTTTATTCAAGCCTACTCATTTTCAATCGATTACGCATATTATTAAAAATGTCAATGGCCAAATCAGTCACTCCTACATAACGTGGGAGCTGTCTTTAAAAATGTAAACATGTTAACTATAGACACTGAATGTTCAATTATGTAAATATTTACTTTGCAAAATTACACTTAATTATTTTCTTTTTATTTTATAGTTTATTTGTTGTGTTTGTTTGTTGCTGTAATTGAATTCTGAAGCATAATCCCAGGATTTATCCAAAGTTTCACAATTGGTGATAAAAAAGGTCAAGTTTGAGGACTGTACTAGACTGCATTAGTTTGTATAAGTTTGCAGGAGTTCGAGTTCATATTTTATTACAGTATACCGGATAGAAAAAATAAACTGAGGTCGCTTTCTTATGGCCACAGTAAACGCTAAATGGCAGATGCCACTAACGTAAATGTTTATAAATTTGTATTAATAATTACTATGTTTATATTTCAGAATTTAGAAGGAAATAAGGGGAGGAACCGACAACAGTGCTGGCCCTGTTATCTGTACATATAATAGGATAACTCAACGCCCGAATTTATATAACTTGACTCACATACAACACATTATTTGATGCGATCTCTGTGTGTATATTTAAACATCGTATAAGTAAAATATTCAGTTGGTTCAATAAACAGAACTATTACAGCCCTTATAAATACTTAGTCATAATCCAAAACATATTTTTTTAAATTTAGCGTAAACATGAAGAAAGAAGAAGCCTATAGAGATATTTCTAGTTGACTGTACTCTCTGATATACTTTTATTTACTGTAAACAGGAGCCCTGGAAGTGAACCGGCGCAACTACTGCGTGGTAGGTAGCCGAGTTGTGGACAAGGGTGGCAAGATAGAATACGGATCTGGAATCAGCAGTCCTTGCGTGCCTGGCTGCTATTGCTATCAGAACTTCGACCAATCACTAACCAGGTAAGGTAGTAGAGCAATATTTTACATCGTACTAAGGTCTGTAATAAAAAAGCTTGGACCAACCCATGGACTCAAAATTAATTTTAAACAATGTCTAATCTACTAGCCAACAGCCTTCTATAAGGGACGGTTCTCTACGCTTGCATACCGTTCCCTCCATGGTTCTATCTAAACGATCACATCAATATCAAAGCTCAGCCAGCTGCCGTTGATAACTAAGTGTTATCGTATAGAAACCCCTAATGATCTATTAAGGGGGTTGCAAAGTAGTATTAGAGTTAGTAGAATACACCTTAAAACTTCATAATAAAAACCAAATTGCCAAGCCTTTGTTCTTTTTTTTTTTTTTTGATTTTTTTATCGAATGTTTGAAATAAATTATTAAATTAAATGAATACAAATGTTGCTAGTATGGAAAAAGAGGAAACGTTGAGGGGCTGCTTCTACTGCCCCTTAGGAATAGAATTTCGAGAAACCCTTTCTTAGTAGATCTATATGAGAGAAAAGCTAACTTCCCTTTGAATTCCATCAACATCTGTTCAGTGGTTCCGAAGGTTCCATGACACAACAACCGAATCTCCGAACATATACCCTGGTTCATCGTTTTTGGATTTTATATATTAAAATAATATGTAAGATTTATTATAATTTACGACTTGTGATGTCCAATTTTAAAAACTGATTTTTCATTATTTCACGTTTAAAAATACGCAAAAGGTTGTTACTAGGTCTCATATCTGGATCTGAATCATGCAAGTATGTAGGTATATTTAAATTATTGTATAGAATTTGATTTATTCCAAATATAAAGTGTTAATATAGTAGATCACTGTTGTGTCTTCGTGTAGTTTATACGTTTTAAAATGTATTTAGATTTAAAAAAACAAAACTAGTAAAAAGAATATTTTTTTCATTCTGAGAGTATAATCTAAGTATTAGAAAGTTTTAACAGTTATTGACCCAGGGCTTTCCGATCATTAAGCCGTAATAGCTCAATTATCCCGGGATGATATTTTAGTCTTTAATAATACACCTGTACTGTCATCCAGAGATTTTATAGAGTTTAACATTGCCCAATTTTGTCTAAGCTTAGCAGAAGAGAACTGGGCTGAGCTCTATGTGGCAAAAAACACTAACAATAGTAAATTTGTAAATATTTTATACAAAATATTTTTAAACTCGTTTATTATTCATTTCAACAAATGTTTTCCAAAAAAAATTAGCACAAACAAATATAAAACTGCGAAAAAACTGTGGATCACAGATGTCATTATAAAACTAAGTAAAGAAAAGAGAAACCTTTTTATACTATTTAAACAATATGGGAATAGCGATTATTTTAGAGCAAAATACACATCATGTAAAAGAACATTAAGACAACTAACAAAAGCTGGAAAGCTCGAACATAACAATAATAAACTTAACAAGGCTGATAAGATTTCTAAGGTTGTGTGGCAAATTATTAATCATGAACTGGGAAAGTCTTCCGCTAATATAAGTAATGTACAGGTAGAGGATGATAGGAATGTTATAAATACAGGTATTTCAGCTGCTAATCTGTTAAATAGTCACTTCCTGGGAGTTTCAAACAGCCTGACTAGCCCCAAACAGAGAGGTTGCTCTAAATTGTTGTGTTGAGTACCGTAACCGAGTGGAAGAAACCCTATTTTTGACTCCTATAAATGATATTGAGATGATATCTGTTATCAATATAATAAAAAACAAAAAGTCTGTGGGATGGGATGAGGTGCCTATGTTTCTTACTAAATATGTATCAAGTATAATAGCACCGCATCTAACTTACATTTTTAATTTCTTTCTATTTCTAGGCGTTTTCCCAAACTTAATGAAATATTCCATTATAAAACCCTTGAATAAGAAAAACGGCCCCTCTGATCTCAATAATTTTCGTCCTATTTCCTTACAACCAGTTTTCTCAAGTATCTTAGAACGTCTAATACTAAATCGATTACTACCGTTCCTTGCAAAACATAATATTCTCAATAAAGAACAATATGGGTTTTGAAAAGACCTCTCTACAGTTGATGCCATCTTAAACTTAACAGATCTGATATATAACAGTATTGAAAATAAATGTTCTTCTGTAGCTATTTTTTGTGACCTTACTAAGGCGTTCAATACCATGGACAGAACTATCTTGGTACAAAAAATGGATAACTTTGGAATTCGGGGTGTCTCACGTAGTCTTTTTGAATCATATTTTAGATAAAAATACCAAAGGGTTTGTGTAAAAGATGTAAACCACAATATTATTTACTCAAAGGGGGACAGGAGCAAAGTGGGCTGCCCCAAAGATCTATATGCGGACCAATCTTGTTTATAATCTTCATGGCAGATATTGCATTTTCAATCAAATCTACCAATACATCTATTTGTCAATACGCAGATGAGACTTCTGCCCTAGTCAGAAACAGCAATCAGAAATAGCTTTAGGTTCTAATGTTTCCAAATGTTTGGAAAGCCTACAAAATTGGTTTACTTTTAATGGGCTAAAATTAAACCCCTCAAAAACAAAAATGATTAAGTTTTCTAATTTGGATTCAATTTCATTCGGAGGTGAAATAACAAGTGAGCCGTATATTAAATTCCGTGGTGTATACATAGACTCAAAATTAGATTACACGGCTCACACTAATTACCTAACAAAAAAACTAAATTATTCTTGTTTTTCTCTCAAAGTGCTATCAACTTGTGTTAATATAGATATATTGAAAACAGTATATTATTCAAACTTTCAAAGTTTAATTGCAGATGGACTAATAATATGGGGTAGTACAACAAGACAAAACTTCAATAGAATATTTAAAATTCAAAAAAGAGCTCTCAGAAAAATTTTTAACCAATCTATAAAAACACACTGTAGACCATTGTTTACTTCTGCCAAAATAATGACACTTACAAGTCTGTACATTTGGGAACTAAGTAAGTATTATATCAAAAATAAAGAAGATTTTTAAAACTCTAATAACTGTGTTCACAATACAAGGAAACATTTTATTCCATATCCAATACACTCCACAAGTAAACTAGAAAAATCAAATTTTTATATGATATGTAAAATAGTAAATAAGTTACTTAGACACAATAAAAATATTATTTTTGACAAACCTTTTTTAAAAAGAATAAAAAAGTATTTGATAACGAATGCATTTTATACATTAGATGAATTCTTTCTTGCTGATGTACAATTAGTGAATGAAGCTATTCCACACTATACAGATAGTGACTTGTAAATTTTTAGTATTTAAATTGTAAGGTATTGTATGTTATTATTATTATTATTATGAATATACAGTTATTAGTTAAGAAAATATAATTGACAATTCTTATGTACAACTTGTATAAAATGGGAAATAAATATGTCTAACTATATTAAATGTACACTAGCCGCCATAAAAACACTGTAACTTTGCTTCGGATTTTATGATAGTAATTTACAACTAAGTAATAAATGAATAATAAGTTTATTTCCATTTTTAAAGGAATCATTTACAAAAACATTAAAATAATTGAACAGTAACTTGCTACTGTCACTAGTAGCGCACCCTGTAAAATATTAATCACAATTAAAAAAACAAAGATACTTAACTTTCTACAGTATAGAATTACCAGAAAAATAAAAGTAACCACTGCGGTATTTTAGAAATTTTATTATTTACATAATGCATAAAACAACGAGTATGATTTAAAAATAAAAATACCAGGATAACACTTTTTTATAAAAACTAGGCCACGATATTAAAAAAAATTACCTCTACTTCAAGTACAAGCTCACTAGTTGGGGTTTGTTTTTAGTTTTTAAGCAAAACATGTTTTAAATTTTGTACTCAATTGATTGAAACATTTTGGTACCAGATTATTGAAACAGTGATGAACAAATAATTTACTAATTTTTGCTAATCGAATTTTTTTAAATTAGAGACAGATCAAATATTATAATATATGTTGTATGTCAAGTTTATATGTTTAATAAAAAATATGATTAAAACGTTCAAAATTAAAAGACGGTGGACTGATAAAATATTATTTTTCTGGAAAATATTAAATGAATTACCCATTTTTCGTTTTATTTATTTATTTTTTTTATACAAAAAGTATTTTTGAGGAGTTCTTAAAGAATGTATATACTAAAATATTTACTAGTGCCACCCCAACACTCTCCTATATATTGTGGTATTGAATGTACTAATGCAAAATAAAAGTTCTTATTAAATTTAAAAATGTCTTTGAAAAACTTTCTAACCCCTCCTTAATTTTTTACCAATTATTAATATGCTGTTTAGAAGTAATCTTTTCATCAAGAGGAAAACATAGTTAAAATATTACAGATAGCTAATTCTGGAAAAATATAAATTACTGCATTGCAATAGTTAAAAGCTGAATCTATTGATTTCTAATAGTGTATATCTAGCAATTAGTATACCACATAATATAATAATACGCGAGTTAAGTATATTAGTTGTATTTAATAAGTTATGCCAAGGAATTAAACATTTTCAACGCGATTATGTTAATTTTTGTGAGTATATTTTAATCAAAAACCTTTAATTATAGCTATATTGTTTCCATTCTGAAGGTTGTATTTAAGAATCAAATAGTGTTCTTAAATTATAATTAAAATCATATTTTAAAAATCGTCTCAGATAAAGATGACTGCATTTTATAAAATTTCATAATATTAACTTATCGAAATATTAATAAAATGTAAAACAGCCCATGGGGTTACAAAAACTTTGCATTTGAATGGATTTGTTACTACTAATTAATTAAATTAACACATGCTGTAACACAGTTACAAGTGTTTTCCCATGTACCAATATTGATATAAGTGCTAGGCCGGTGTCATAACTAGAACCTAAATGTTCCGGTGGCAACCGCGTCAAGGTACTATCTAATACATTATAACCAGAATTTCACCCAAGCTGTGATGTGGCATCCTCGGTGGTATCTCTTGGACGCGGTTATCACCGGAAAACATAGATTCTAGTTGTTGATATAAGTGGTTGTTCTTGATTGCGAAAATGACAATGTTAAGTAATAACACCTTAATAAGGGGGGGGTTCTGGGTCTTATGTTGTGATATTATCCCAATAGTTTAAATTGTGTAAGTGCTACACTTGAGTGTTGTTAGTAATACCAACAAATACATTCCTAACGGTCCTAACCTAACATTACTAACGTGGAATGTGCGGTTTTACCTCAAAAGTCGGACAAACCATGGTCGTTTAATTATAGATATGGTTTGGTAAATGTATTAACGAGTAAATATTATGCTCACTATGCTTTTGTAATATATTAATATTTTTTAAATAAATGGTTTATTTTTACTTCAGTTTAAAAAACTATTATCATGACATAATGATTCAGACGTATTCATTATCAGAAGTTTTGTACTTATTGGCTATATTGTAGCGTATTGCATCAAGCCAAGGATTATTATTATCAGGAAAGTTGTAACGAAGTGTCTGTTGTCTAGGACCAAGTGGCAGTGCACTCATAGCGACTGCGCACAGTACTTCAGGCCAAACTACCAGCCGGGCTGTTACTGGCAGGAAGAACTCAAGACCTGCTGCCCATGGCAACAAGTCTGCAGTAAGTACACGGGTGGAAAAGGTACTTCTGGACTCTCTACTCACTTCGAAAAATGAAAAAGTGTTAGATTATCTGGGGATATAATTTCATCGTGTGGAAAACTAGTTATTTACATGACAATTGGAAACCGTTTTTTTATAAAAAATTTAAATAGGAATTATTTATATATATTATATTTTGAGATTTTTCATTTAATATGTTTATTTGCAGTGAACATAAGTTCATAATTAGTTTCACAGTAAAATTATTATTTTGGCACATGAAAAAAACTATCGCGAACCTAAACCTAACATAACGTAAAGTAACACATAATTCACAAAATCTCCAGATTTGCACTTAATTAGAGTATCTGGCTTCCAGTACTGTCTGCCGGTATTCTGCTCGTTAAAAAAGTAATTTTCGTGGGATAAAACGTGTTACAATATAACAGGTATAAACAACTGTTATATTATCACAGTGTAGTCGGCTAATATTAGCCAAGGTAACTATTGGAAATTACTCAGTCTATTTCAAACTTTTGAACTTATTTGAAGTTTAACACATAACTACAATAATAAACTTATCACATTAAAAAGTGTAATTGTAAAATAAAATTTGTTAGTTACCAACTGGTATAGCGTTCATGCTACTTACAGATATAGTGAGACACTAAAAACTCTCGTGATACTTCCTGACTTGAGGAAGGATGCCGTAAAACGCCCAGACTACTTCCAGATACCTTGACGGCTAGTACTGTTAACGTAAAACAGTTTCAATACCGATGTACATGTATGGATGAGTTCTTTGAGGAAGGATGCCGTAAAACGCCCAGACTACTTCCAGATACCTTGACGGCTAGTACTGTAAACGTAAAACAGTTTCAATACCGATGTACATGTATGGATGGGTTCTTTGAGGAAGGATGCCGTAAAACGCCCAGACTACTTCCAGATACCTTGACGGCTAGTACTGTTAACGTAAAACAGTTTCAATACCGATGTACATTGTATGGATGGGTTCTTTGAGGATGGATGCCGTAAAACGCCCAGACTACTTCCAGATACCTTGACGGCTAGTACTGTTAACGTAAAACAGTTTCAATACCGATGTTCACGTATGGATGGGTTCTTTGAGGAAGGATGCCATAAAACGCCCAGACTACTTCCAGATACCTTGACGGCTAGTACTGTTAACGTAAAACAGTTTCAATACCGATGTACATGTATGGATGAGTTCTTTGAGGAAGGATGCCGTAAAACGCCCAGACTACTTCCAGATACCTTGACGGCTAGTACTGTTAACGTAAAACAGTTTCAATACCGATGTACATGTATGGATGAGTTCTTTGAGGAAGGATGCCGTAAAACGCCCAGACTACTTCCAGATACCTTGACGGCTAGTACTGTTAACGTAAAACAGTTTCAATACCGATGTACATGTATGGATGCGTTCTTTGAGGAAGGATGCCGTAAAATGCCCAGCCTACTTCCAGATACCTTGACGGCTAGTACTGTTAACGTAAAACAGTTTCAATACCGATGTACATGTATGGATGGGTTCTTTGCTTTTTAAACTAAGGAAGAGTGTTCAATGCTTGTCTGGTTGTTTAGCCCGCATGTGTTGAATGTATACCTTTTACATTTTTTATTTATTAAGTACTTCTTATTTATTTTTTTAATTGCATCTTGCTGCCAATTGTAAAACACCACTGTACATGTATGGGTGGGTGGATATATATAACGTATAACAGATATATTATTTTGTTTCTTGAAGTCATCACGCTCAGTACTATGGCATTAGTGCCCTCCCCCAGCATATAAAAGTAAGATTTTCTGAAATTCTTAATCAGGCAATCTTTTTAAGATATTTTTTATTAGTGAGTGGAAACTCCATAGTTAAAGGAATAGTTTCAAATTCTATATTCTTATTAAAAACAAGATTTTTTCACATCTAAATAATTTGAGTCAACAAGTGACGGTGAAACATGTACAACATTACGAGTGGATTGTGCATGTTTAGTCTTGTAGACTGCGTACACATGAGCACTGATTACCGTGATAAGCAATCAGCTGATCAAGCATGGTTATTCCAATTTCTCTCGCCATACATAAGAAAATATGTTTGTTAACGTATTGAGCAAATCGTTTCCAATCATTGGTTTAAGAAGTAAGAAAAATGAATATGGCGTTTCACAATATTTCAAATTAGAATTGAAATTTAAAGCATTAATAAGTGTATTTTCATTAATAAGCATTAATAAAGCATTAATAAAGGCCTTTTCGTGAGGTATTTCTGTTTTTGCGCCATTGAATCTATTTTTATGCAGATTGTGGGAAAGAGTTCAACCCTTATGACTTATTATAGCCTCATTTCATTGTGTAGAACTAAATATTTTATTTAACGTATTTTCCCTTTAACAGCTTCTAAAACTGTTAGGCATAATTTGCTATCTGGATGAAAAATTACCAAAACAATTTCTATAGCACATTGTCTTAAACAACCAATTAAGTTATTGTGTATCCTATAGTTTTATTACATGTTAGTGTCTAAAATCAACATGAGTAAATATGTTGAACAAATAATCCACTAAGTAATCGGCTAATGTTAGCCAAGGTAATTATCGGAAATAACTCAGTCTACTTCGAAATTTTAGATTTATTTAAAGCTTAACACGTAACTTTAATCATAAACATATTCCGTTAAAAGTGTAAATGTAAATAAGCATTACTCTTCTGTGTGTCTTGTCTGCTGTAGAGGTTATGTGATTAGATTGGTTTATCCACTTAAATAACCGACAATTATATATTTGCTTGTCAAAAGCCATCTCGCAGGCTCGGACCTCATTTTTAACAGTCCCCTAATTTTTACGAAATATCACGACAGTACGAAACTATGTGGAAGTGTATGATGTAAATGATTTACTTCATAAAAACTATATAATCCATTGTAATTCTTGGATTATCATTTTGTCGTTTACATATATAACATTACTGTCATATTATTATTATTGCGCTTTTGCAAATAGTACAGTCATACATTTTTTTAGGACTAGCCATGCTTAGTTAAAGAAACTTGTATTATAGTTTATTTATTGAATGACCCGACTCGACACGAGCGCGCTTAATGGCATTTAAATGAAGCTCTTACACGTGGTGTTGCAAAGAGTACTGCGTTTGACATACGATAGACAACAATTACAGTTTGACATACGACAGACAATAATTACAGTTTGACATACGATAGACAACAATTACAGTTTGACATACGACAGACAATAATTACAGTTTGACATACGACAGACAATAATTACAGTTTGACATACGACAGACAATAATTACAGTTTGACATACGACAGACAATAATTACAGTTTGACATACGACAGACAATTATTACAGTTTGACATACGACAGACAATAATTACAGTTTGGCATACGACAGACAATAATTACAGTTTGACATACGGCAGACAATAATTACAGTTTGACATACGACAGACAATAATTACAGTTTGACATACGACAGACAATAATTACAGTTTGACATACGACAGATAATAATTATAGTTTGACATACGACAGACAATACTTGTTGAGATAGAAGTAAATCCGCCTAAAGGCATTTTTATTAATTCAAACAATACTAAGAAAGAACAATACACAAATAAGGCGATAAGAATAATTATAAACAATAGGTATCAATAATGTAAAGTCCACAATCATATTATTATGTTTACTCACACTCTTATTCACAATATCAATCAATTATGTCATAAAACAGCTGCATTTAAAGAACTGAAACGTGGCAACAATACAAGGTGTTTTAAGTCGTTGCTATGGTTGCGGCTAGCTTACACCGTCACGCCATTTGCTATAGCATGTGCAGTGGCTCCTCATAGTTCCAGCATTATTTGCTTTAAGAGCACTGTGAATTCAAGTCGGTCATTCGATAAATAAACTATAGTAACTTTAACATTAGGATAGTGATTTTTAAGAAAAATAACACCTGTATAAGTCTCAACTTATGCTAGTAATACTTGTTAAGCATTGGTAAATAAATTGTTTAGAGTTAATCCAATTATAAAATTTAAAAAAGTAGACCAAAACAAATAAATAGGTAACATTCTGCTCAGAATTACACAAATTTAACATAGATGTGAGCCTATGAAGAATTGTTGTCACTTCTATGTGGGATTTATATACAAGTGAAGTGTGAATGTTATCATTGTACACGGCACTCTGATGTGTGGGATTTATATTCAATTTAAGTGTGAATATTGTCAATTGTACACAGCACTCTGATGTGTAGGATTTATATACAAGTGAAGTGTGAATGTTATCATTGTACACGGCACTCTGATGTGTGGGATTGTTATTCAATTTAAGTGTGAATATTGTCAATTGTACACAGCACTCTGATGTATGGGATTTATATACAAGTGTGAATATTGTCAATTGTACACAGCACTCTGATGTGTGGGATTTATATACAAGTGAAGTGTGAATATTGTCAATTGTACACAGCACTCTGATGTGTGGGATTTATATACAATTGAAGTGTGAATATTGTCAATTGTACACAGCACTCTGATGTGTGGGATTTATATACAAGTGAAGTGTGAATATTGTCAATTGTACACAGCACTCTGATGTGTGGGATTTATATACAATTGAAGTGTGAATATTGTCAATTGTACACAGCACTCTGATGTGTGGGATTTATATACAATTGAAGTGTGAATATTGTCAATTGTACACAGCACTCTGATGTGTGGGATTTATATACAAGTGAAGTGTGAATGATAGTCAATTGTACACAGCACTCTGATGTGTGGGATTTATATACAATTGAAGTGTGAATATTGTCAATTGTACACAGCACTCTGATGTGTGGGATTTATATACAAGTGAAGTGTGAATGTTATCATTGTACACGGCACTCTGATGTGTGGGATTTATATACAATTGAAGTGTTAATATTGTCAATTGTACACAGTACTCTGATGTGTGGGATTTATATACAAGTGAAGTGTGAATATTGTCAATTGTACACAGCACTCTGATGTGTGGGATTTATATACAATTGAAGTGTTAATATTGTCAATTGTACACGGCACTCTGATGTGTGGGATTTATATACAATTGAAGTGTTAATATTGTCAATTGTACACAGCACTCTGATGTGTGGGATTTATATACAAGTGAAGTGTGAATATTGTCAATTGTACACAGCACTCTGATGTGTGGGATTTATATACAATTGAAGTGTGAATATTGTCAATTGTACACAGCACTCTGATGTGTGGGATTTATATACAAGTGAAGTGTGAATGTTATCATTGTACACGGCACTCTGATGTGTGGGATTTATATACAATTGAAGTGTTAATATTGTCAATTGTACATGGCACTCTGATGTACACGGCACTCTGATGTGTGGGATTTACATACAATTTAAGTGTGAATATTGTCAATTGTACACAGCACTCTAATGTGTGGGGTTCAATTGATTTATAACTGTATTTATTCATAATTTCATTTCACTGTATGCTTCCCCTATCACATTGAACTGCCGGCTGACTCGTGCAGTAGTATGCTCACGTACACGCCTTGTGCTGCCTACAGGTTAGACTATATTGGCAAGATGTCTAACTGAGGGTCGCTATGGCAAGGTGACTAAATGTCTTCACAATATCAAGGGTATCAAAAACTGTTTGTCTCAAATGCAAGGTGTATAACTGATTTGTTCATTTATACACGAATGCAGTATGTATGTTCATGCAGTATATATGTTCATGCAGTATATATGTTCATTGATTAACTTTTCAAATCAGGTAAATACTTTGGAGAGTAATTAACCTATTGCTTTCAAAATACCTGAAAACTTGCTTGGAATAAAGATTGTATACATGTGATATGTCTACTAGTGGTAAATTAGGTTTCTGAAGCTTTCCTGGTGTCTCTACAGTAGAAATGTCAGCTGATGTGCTGGTAATATTAAAAGGTCCATTATTCAGTCAGTAATTTAATTATTGCTCTATCGTTCTTTAGGACCCTTGCGGAAACGTACGTTATTTTCAAACTTTCCGAGTTTATATTTTAACAATCGCTTGCGGGACCACAGAGTACTTATTTACGGACTCTATTCAGACTTTGCCTGAGAATTCAGATATTTATTATTTATCTGTTTCAAAAATGCAAAATTGAATTAAATAGTATCTACGATCAGCTGAACAGGTTCCAGTATTTTATGATTTTATGTGTATTTTTGTTTTAGTTATAGTATATATTATATAGTTGGCGTTGTAGTGTATGTAATATGTAATTGTATTGTTGGCACTAGAGTAAATGTTACTGTATATGCTTACTGTAATAAATTGTATGATTGTAAATTGAAACAAATAAATAAATATTATTATTCGTAATAGTATAATTATGGATTTTAAATAAAAATTGTATGGAAAACTAATACAATTAATTGGTAATTGGAAATCACTATAAGAAAGATTTTTTACCACAATACTGATAGACTACATATGCTTTTATATGATTTACGAGTACTGGAGACTTATCCATGCATTTTCCAAAATTCACATTAATGTATTAAAAGTAATACCACTTAAAATTAATTCAGAACGGATATCACAGGAAGTTCCTCATCGTATCGAACTAATCTCTACTTAAATGAATTTAATTTAACTTATTTTTATAATTAAAACTAAATTTTAAATAATTTTATTTGCCCTGTTTCAGAAAAGACTCTACATAAATGTTCTTACAATGGCATTACATATAAAGAAAATGACAGGTTTTACACATTCAACGATTCAAGCTGCATGAAATGCCTTTGTGGACCACAGTTCAACGGTAAGTCTATTAGCAATGGACCGTATATCTGTTACGCATAATGAAACTCTGCCAAACTATACAAGGGTCAATCAACTTACTGTTCTCTAATATCCATAAATCCTTAATTAATGTTATGTAGATACGGTTCCTAATGATTCCAACACAACAAGATTGTCACATAAGCTGGATTATTAAAGAAATACTTAATCGACTTTTTAAATGTTGGGTTATTTTTAATTAAAAACTGGAAAACAACATTTGGTCTCGTTTTTATACAACGAGTTTTTTGCCAGCACGACTAGTCTCGACCATACATAACGCTTTCTTAGTGTACATTTTAAGTTTAGTGGTTCTTTGAACCTAACTCCAATCATAATTTTTTTTAAATTATATTGTTCATTATAGGTTTTTATCAGTGACATAACAATAGAATGGTGTTTAAACTAGTAGTAAAGTAATTTAGTTACTTGAAGGCTTCTTGAGTAGACGTAATTAACATGTTGAATATCCTCACCTTGGATAAGCACCCACTGAACGGTCATCGTTATCGTCTTGCCTGAGTTGAGAGGTGAAGAGTACCTTGAGATCTCAATACGCTGTTCACCAAGAGTTGAGCGTGGGGCTGCGCCTATTAATACTGTCGCTGTCACGAGGGTGCCGGCCAATAAAAAGAGGGTGGTTACGTAGACCCTTGATTCGATTATTCGTGGACAAGACTAATTCATTTGCATCCCCAGTCGGCAGTCAATAGGTCAGAATCAGGCAGAAAGAATAGTTCCTCAATACAAAAACATGTAACGCCTGTGAATCGGCCTAGGACCTCTCGCTGAATAGATACAGAGCTGTCAATATAGTTACTAAACTAAGCATATAATTAATTTCACCTCATATGCCGAATCTAAACTGTAGGAAATCACTACTTTTGTAAAATAAGTGATTCTCAGTCGATAAATACACCTCTTTCATGCAATCCCTGACAATAAACTCTAGAGCATGTTAAATAACTGTGATCGAATTTTACCATTTTCAAATCGAATCCTAATGAAATAAGAATACATCAAGTATTTTTTATTATTTAAAATATATTTAACCTTACAAAATAAAATGCAACCAGTTTCACTTTTATGACTGGGAAAATTGAAATATTTCAGTAAAACAATGAAAAATATTTCTAGTACCACTTCGTTCAATTTTTCAACGAACCAAGACCATTCATTTCTAATTTCAAGGCAATGTTTAATTTGCAAGTCTTAATATAAATTTAATGTACATTACGCGTAGCTATAAAATATGTTTAACAGGTCAATTATTATTAAACTTTTTTTGAAAGTAATTGGTTGTCATTACTTCTTTTGTTCCGTGTGGTAACAGAGTAGTCAACACGTAGCTTTGGTTCTTTTGCCACTATCTACGATCACTCCATCAATACACTTAGATTTTTTTGTGATTTGTAATTTTTTAAACCATCATGAAATACACCTCAGTTTTCTTGGTTATAAAATTCCTGGAACATAACATCAGTAAATACACAAAAAGTTAGAAAATGCTGCATTTTCTAAAACTGTTTACAAAATTTTACTTGTTTTAATATTTTTGTGAAAATATATAATTAAACTGGCAATATTTTGATAAACTGCAAAAAAGCATTTATAAAAATTGTGCTGCACTAGTCGTGGCTAGATAGTCAAAACTAATGACACTGATATTTGAGATTTCCAATAGTTTTGTGTTTATAAACCAACCCTACGTTTTAGGAGAAACACTTATTCTATCCTTGGGTTCATAAATAAGTTAACCCAAGTAATTTTAAAAGTACAAAGACTATGTCACTTAAATATATATATTTCTTTACAATCTATTCTAAATTTCATAAATGTTGCACAAACTATTGTTTTGACTTGAATTAGATGTTAATCGTTGTTAATACTAACAAACTATTATAGTATATTGAAAGTCCAAGAAATTAGGTCGTCATAATCTGTAGACTGAATTAGAGTTGTCCAATAAGTTGATGACCAGGTAATTGCGATGCAAATAACTTTCACTATACCGGTAACTAATAATTTCCTGTCTTACTGTTGCATTTGATCCATACCAAGGTGCTCTAACAACCTTTCTTAACGATTTAGACTGGTATATTTTAATTTTATTTGTTAGAATTAATAATTGCAGTGCTCAACACTTGCAGACCATATATGCATACTGGTTTAAAAATAGTGTTGTATAGTAACATTTTGTTTTTCAGTGTTGGTTTAAATTTAGTCAGATGCTTGATTTTCAATTCAGCCTTCTATTAATATGTTTTCTTAAGTATTTTACTACTGATTATTATTAACTAGAATATAATTAAAAATACTGGAGGACAAGAGTGTTTATTTACTTTTAATATTAAATCAGTTGATTTATTTTCATTTACGATAATTCTCCTCATTGTTTTCATCCAATCTTTGTTGCAAACGAATCGATGCTTGTACAGGATCATCATGAATTGACAGAATAGCTGTGTCATCAGCAAATGTTGCAATATGAGAATGTTCATATATTGGGAGGTAAGCAATATATAATATGTACAAAATGGTCTCAAGAACACTACCTTGGGGAAGTCCTGGTTCTAATGAAGGTACTGGAACATGTCCATATTTATTTTGAAAAAAAAATCTTCTATTCAGATAGGGTTTAAATATTAGGAAAGTAGAGTTGGGCAAACACTTTTTTGTTTTGTATGGCAAACCAACACTCCACACTTCATTAAATGACATATAAAAAGATAGCTAAACAATAATGTTTGTTTTCTAAGTCATGAACTTAAATAAGTACAACAATTATTTATATTTACAAACACAAAACACATGTTTTCATTTAAAATAAAATAAATATGTTTTTGGATGTATATATTGTGCTAAAGTACAAATTTTATTAAATTCGTATCCAACCGTAAAATAATATAAAAATTTATCTTCAACCTTTGGCAAGCTTTCGGAATGAACATTAAGGGACAAGGTACACGACACAAACAACAAACACATACCGCGATTGTCTACACGAATAAATAATTACCAACAAAGCATTTTCAAACATTATTATTTTCAATATAATTGTATCTTGTATAACAATTTGAAGATTTTGAAGCCTATTTTATGAATGGTTGACATTCTGAATTCCATTTTATTGTTTAAAAGTACTCAAAATATGAACTGTGTCTCTGAGTGATAAACCAGCTTTTCTGGTGTTATTGAAGGCACGGTAGTAAAGTTGTCTGTAGCAGAGTGTTCTGTATCCCGCAACCCCATAAGCCTCATCCCCATCTGATACGCCACATTTCTGTACAAGATTCATGAAAGACGTACCTGAGAATACTACGTCTTGTAAGTTGGGGATGGATAGTCTGGTAGTCTATAGTCTAGTTAATTGTTAGACAAGATGTTGAGGTAACGAGTGCAATGGTATTGTTGTTGACAGGCACCATCACCGAGCCTTGGTGCACGGAGATAGGCTGCGACCTGGAGCTACATGATGGAGAACAGTTGGCTAAGGGATGTGTCCCTATATACTCCCACAACTTCTGTTGTCCGATAGACTGGAGATGTCGTAAGTTAAATACATATATAAAATGAAAATTTGGGCCAAAAAAATTGTAAAATCCGTTATTAGTTTAAACTAAATAATAAATATTTGACAAAAGGTCATCATTGCCAGAACATTTTCATATAGTCAAACTGTTACTTATTGTATTGATTAAAAAGGTTTCTTTTTTAGCACTTTACGTGTTGATAGAAATACAGAACAAGTAAGCGTCACTTAACACAATTTTATTACAAACAAGTTCAAAATGTACAAATATGTTGTGATCATGATTCCTTTGTAAAACTCTCTAGTCTGAGGCAGATAAACGTGGTTTACTGAAATCGATCACCGCAATCATAGAAACAATGACTATTGTTTATCGTTTATTTACACTCATCACACTCGTTAGCCCTTCATATTTGCCCACATTTTGACGATCAGCATCTTACTAATGAATAATGTTGGTACATTTTGTACTTACATTGTAAATAAATTTGTGTTGTGTAACATTCGATTATATTGTATTGATTGATTCGATACTATACAGAGATATGACTCTTACAACATTATTTTTTCACCAACACTATTGTTATGTTTCAGCTGATCCAGAAGACATGGTGGAAAAATCAGTCCCCAATTCTGGCAGTGGGAAGAAGGGTGAGATTGTCATTATGTTAGTGCTTAAAAGGAGAAGAGATGTCCATTGTGGTTACTGCAATACAGATTGAGGCCCCTTTTATGCAATGTGTTGAGCGACGTGCGCCTCGAAACGCGAGTAATGATGAACCATTATGTTAAATTATTTTTGTTATGCACAGCATTGGGCGCGCGACACGACGCTCCTACTTACGTCACGCGCCTCTCTCTACTAACATTAGAGTATAAGAAGTATCTATGCAAAGCACCATTTGTCGCGCGCCCAGGATGACGGTCGTTGGGCGGAGGTCAAGCGCGCGCCCCATCTGCTTCAAATTCTCGTATCAAGCATACTCGAATGATGCGCGTCCGACGGAATGCATGACTTTTTGTTCTCGCGTCGGATGATGTCCATACGACGTGCTGCATAAAAGGGACCTAAGACCTCTTACAAAATGTAGGGTGGCTACTTTAAAAATATGAAGTATGTTCACAAAAAGCGCTGAAACTTTTATCTCATATAAATGCATCGTATCGCGGATATGTTTGAAAAACAGATTTATTTCGTAACGGATTTATTTGAAAAAATCAAGCTAAAAAATTCAAATAAAATAATAAATTTTCCAATTGTAGAAGTATTACACTTGTTATTAATAATTTTGTAAAATTTACACAACCAATCAGGAAATGGGTTGTGATTAAACATAATAAGTTTTTGAACAACCATACAACAGTAGCTTTATTTTTCTACATTTACTAATTTGGGACGTCCAATGTTAAACTGCCGAGCAGCAGTTGATATTTAAGGATATTTAAAACTAGCTGTACCCGCCCGCTTCGCCGGTCATAATATTGAGTTTTGATTGTATCATTGAAATGTGCAGCAACCTTTCAGTTTACACAGTATCCAATTTACAACAGCTGATGTTTTGTGTAGTTTACTAGTGTACTCAATTATTTTTAATTTTAAAAGTTTTGCCTACCAAAATTTTATTATATTTGTTTTTATTTAACAGCTGTTAATCAAATAAACCAATCAATTAATATAGCTTCACAAGAAATCAAAACATAAAAATATAAACAGTATAATTTTGACATATTTAAAACCCACAGCTGATATTCTTTTTATATTTGACTTATTATACCTTCATGCATCCTGCTATTTGATTAACATCGAAATTTTAGAATTCCAAGGGATGGAGCCCTGAGGGATTAAAGAAACGGTAATAGGACAGAAACCTTCCCTGGGATATATAGAACAACTTCCCCAAGTTTCATGGCGATCGGCTGGACGGTTTGGTAGCGCATAAAGGATAGACAAACAAACATACATTGGATTTTATATATATAGATCAGTTAAAATTTTAAGTAACTAAGCTGGTTGTAAATAGACAACATCTGCAGCTAAAACATTTAAAACTAATACTGTCCATAACAATCCGTTATGTTCAGTAAACTAACAGGTTCATTTAACATTGTCATATTTATTATGTTTGCAGGTGGACAATGTAGGTTTGGTAATTTGCTTCTAAATGTCGGCGAGCGATTGTTGCCAGACCTGGAAGCCAACTGCAGATGTAACATTCCACCATACCTGGTCTGCACAACTGTATAAGAACCATCGTTAATGTACTTTTAACTTTTTTTAGTCTATATACTTAAAAATAATTTAAAGTTCATGATTTCCAGAATATGGCTTTGGTTATTGCTTTGTTGTAAAGTAACACTGTTATTATGAATTTCAAATAAAACAAAGCTCATTAATTTCTTAAAAAGTTGGTTAGATGTAGTCTAATTTTTTATCATTTATGAATAAAGTAAAATAGTGTTAATTTATCAAAGTGTTTCCCTTCGAATCTCTGAATCTAAGTGTTTAGAGTGATCTGGCTTGAGAGATTATGTACTTTATTAAAATCTATTCAGTTCTGAGAACTCTTATTTATTTTTAACTTCCTGACACTTTCTTGACTAACCAAACAACTGAAACAACCATGACCTGCACTCCTTACACTTTATCCCGGGTATGTCCTACGCTTCAATCAAACAATATAGTGTTTAAAAGTTATGATTCTATATAATTTACTCTCCACATTGTTATACCATCAACTTTACATATACCTTTGAATACATTCGAGGTAACTTTGAACGAGAGTTTCTGTCGAACTATTATTATTTCTGCGTCAATGTTCCTAAGATCTTCTTCGTTTTCAATCGTAGTAGAATAAATAAAATCTACTACT
>JAQJVL010003561.1:0-58706 GCA_035578905.1 Stictocephala bisonia | reverse complement strand
CGTAGTGCTACAGAAAACAGCTGTAATATTATAACGGCTGCAATGTGGTGAGAATTTGATATTTGTAAAGTTAACCTATATATCATAACTTTGAGGATGACTATTGATTCCAATCTAATTTTGTGTTGACAAAGTACAATTTAAGGTGGAATAAAACATATTCTATTCCATTCTAATTAACCGGTGTAAATTGATTCTGCCTACTGTAATTTAAGAAATGTTGACCCGAGGGATACCAAATTAATGAAGGTATATCCCTAATTAGTTACAAATAATTAACACTACTAATTACCCTAAAAGGTGGCCAATGAGAACAGACCTGTTAATGAACAACGTGCTTTAAATACCCATTCTAAATCAAAAACTAATTACCCTTTGAATACATTTTTTATTTACTGTTTGAAAGCTGCTTTAACAAACTACTTTTGTATCGCAAAGTACTGTTTTTTAATTATTTTCGTGTTCAGTCTTTACACAGTAATAAATTATTTACCAAACTTTTATGTTATTTCTTAAATCCAATGTCCTTTTCACGATAGTGGTATTCTACCTCTTCAGAATCTTTCCATATTAGAAAGTCGTTTTCTATTTCATGTTGACATTGTTTAAAACATGAACCATTTAAAGATTTGTTTTAACGGTTTTATACATAATAGAACAATGTGAATTATGGTGGACATCAATAATTACTGGCACTAACATAAAATTTTTTTTAATTTCATTTTATCAATTTTTCCCAAAAAAATCACTGAGTGTAAGGAATCAGACCAACTTGAGGTGACGTCTAGGATGGCTTGAAAGAAGGTAAATATGTTGAAAGAGGAAGACATAATCTATTGTACTAATTGTCAACATAACGCAATTTTTACAAGTTAGAAATACAATTTTTGCTAGTGAAACATTTCACTTCAAGGACTGAATATAGAAACAAATAGACTGCCCAAGCCAATCAATTTACTGTTGACTTGCACATGTGCTGCTATCTAACGGTGCAATCCAGCAGTTTACTTACCGTTAGTAGGACGGAAAGTAGGGCGGACATCACCACCATATACACGGGGTGGAGTGAAAGGGCTATCGCCAATGTACATGTAGGATGTGTGGGAGGGCCATCGCTATTGTACGTGTATGGGTGGGTGGGAAGACTATCACCACTGTATATGTATGGGTAGGTGGGAAGACTATCACCACTGTATATGCATGGGTGGGTGAGAGGGCTATCACCACTGTATATGCATGGGAGTGGAAGGGCTATCACTAATGTACGTTTATGGGTGGGTTGAGGGCTATCACTACTGTACATGTGTGGGTGGGTGAGAGGGCTATCACCACTGTATATGCATGGGTGGGTAGGAAGACTATCACTACTGTGCGTATATGGGTGGGCTGAAAACTATCACTACTGTAGGTTTATGGGTGGGTGAGAGGGTTATCACCACTGTATATGCATGGGTGGATTGGAAGACTATCACTACTGTGCGTATATGGGTGGGTTGAAAGCTACGACTACTGTAGGTTTATGGGTGGGTGAGAGGGCTATTACTACTGTATACGCATGGGTGGGTGGAAGGGCTATCACTAATGTACGTGTATGGGTGAGTGGAAGAGCTACTACTACTGTACGTGTATGGGTGTGTGAGAGGGATATCACTTCTGTACGCATATGGGTGGATGAGAGAGCTAACATCACTGTATTTGCATGGGTGGGTGGAAGGTCAATCACTAATGTACGTGTATGAGTGTGTTAGAGGGATATCACTACTATACGTGTATGGGCGGGTGAGAGGGCTATCACCACTGTATATACATAAAATATGCATGGGTGGATTGGAAGACTATCACTACTGTGCGTATATGGGTGGGTTGAAAGCTATGACTACTGTAGGTTTATGGGTGGGTGAGAGGGCTATTACTACTGTATACGCATGGGTGGGTGGAAGGGCTATCACTAATGTACGTGTATGGGTGAGTGGAAGAGCTACTACTACTGTACGTGTATGGGTGTGTGAGAGGGATATCACTTCTGTACGTGTATGGGTGGATGAGAGAGCTAACATCACTGTATTTGCATGGGTGGGTGGAAGGTCTATCACTAATGTACGTGTATGAGTCTGTTAGAGGGATATCACTACTATACGTGTATGGGCGGGTGAGAGGGCTATCACCACTATATATGCATGGGTGGGTGGAAGAGCTATCACTAATGTACGTGTATGGGTGAGTGAGAGGGATGTCACTACTATACGTGTATGTGTGGGTGAGAGAGCTAACATTACTGTATTTTCATGGGTGGGTGTAAGGTCTATCACTAATGTACGTGTATGAGTGGGTGAGAGGGCTATCACCACTGTATATGCATGGGTGGGTGGAAAGGATATCACTAATGTAAGTGTATGGGTGGGTGGAAGGGCTATCACTACTGTACATGTATGGGTGTGTTTTAGAGGGATATCACTTCTGTACGTGTATGGGTGTGTTTGATAGGGATATCACTTCTGTACGTGTATGACGGCCAACCTCACAGTTCGTGTATTCTATCGTTATTGTACGTGTGCGGGTGGGCAGGGAGAACATAACCCTTGTATGTGTGGGTGGTTGGGGTCTTATTGTTAGACTTTTTATAGAACAATAATTTATAGCTAAGATATTTTAATGAGGGTACGACCCATACCCCCCTCCCCCAAACTGAAAGTCGTGCCGTACTGGGGGGGGATGGCTCAAAAATAGACAGGCGATAGAATCAAGGGCGGCCGTCTGAGGGTCAACTCACAACTCGGCAGCTGAGCAAAAACTAATTTATTTTCAAGAAAAACAATTCATTGAGAAAAACCCGACAGAAGGCCACAATCACACTCAAACACACACCCAATAAAAATAACAAGAAACACAAAATTACCAAGAGATTAAAAACTAACACAAAAAACAACAAACGCTATAAATACCGAAAATTTACAAAACACGTGTGCCTATCTGCAGAAAAACCAGAGACCCAAAATATTTAAAAAAATCTTACAATGAAAAATTTAGAAAATACTTTGACAACACCAATTAACCGGCAATTTAGCCCACATCCCATAATTCCACTGAGGCCAAGGAGTAAGCCGAAGTCCCTGAGCAGCTCTGAATTAAAAGTTAAAGAAATAATAAATAATCCCCTTTTAATGAATATTTAAAAATTAAACAATTTAAAAAATAAATAACACGGTACCGTTCTAGTAAAAATTCACTTCAAAAACTAATAACAAACGAAATAAATAACACTCAAACAAACTTAACCACTAGGCCTAACAACAATTTCAACAATCCCTTAATTTAAATAACATAAAAAAACTCTTAGCCATACAAAATATTTATAGATCATGGATACTAATTGTTTGAAAACAAACTTAACAATAGTGCCTAACAAAGATAAAATTTAGAAAAAATATAACAACAAGCTAAACTAATTTAAGATTACTAACAATAAAAATTCACATAAAAGTTTTAAAAAAAGAAATATATATATATATATATATATATATATATATATATATATATATATATATATAGATATAGATCCAATGGCTGTGTTTCATAATTGACACTGTTCAGTTTTTCTTTTTTATTATTTCCTTTGTAGGGCGTGGCCTAGTGGAGAATCATTTTTTATTTTTCTTTTTTTCTTTTATTTTTTTAATTTTAAATGGGTAACCAACCCCAGCTCAGCCACCGGGAACAACAAGGAACGCACTGACCTGAGGACTGAAGAACCCCCACCCAAAGATGTAGAGAGGGCAGCGCGGAGCGAAACTTGGCTCAATCACATGGTCCCCAGGCCAGGCTAGCAGTAGAGAATGACAGAACTTCACCCGGACGGCAGGCTGAGGGTAAAATGTCCCACTCAAGGACCCTGGACTGCAAGGTCAAACCACAGCCAAAACAAAAATACACATAACAAACTAATAAATATAAAGGTGCATGATACTGCAAAACAAAACAGGAAAAGACAAATAAGAACATGATTGGAGCAAACAAGACAATAAAAGATTAATTTTAGGTTACAAAGATTCTGTTAGAAAATTTGATTTAAACTAAATTAAATAGTTAACAAATTATAAAAGAATTACTTATATGGAAGTGAAAATGACAAACTGAAAATCTAGGCTATTGGCACAGAAAAGCAATGTGTTACAAATTAAAACCAAACTAAACAGATAGACTAGGTTATTGTCAAAGAACATAAATATGGTAAATCGGTAAATCCAACTGCAAAAGGCCCAATAACAATTATATAGCACTAACATTGAACATTAAACAAAATCTAATACAGGAATGAATGGTAAAATGGTAACATTGAGCACATGGGCTTGAACCTAGGTGAACAAAGATCTAGACAAAGAACACAAATCTAACAATACACTGAAAATAACAAATAAGCCCGATTATTATTATTATTCAAACAGAATATTTTCACCAAAAGGGTGATTAGATATTTGGAATTAAAAAAATGAACACTTACGTTTAAGAGTGTCTTAGCCAGACAACATGTCGTGAACAGAGGCCGCCGAGAACCAGTGAAACGACAGGCCAACCTGACAGACCGAGAGCTGGAATCACGGAACGACAGAGTCCGCGCCAACGGCCACTAAAGTAAACAAATAGCAGCGCACGAGCGATCTCAGGCAGCCCGGCAAACCACGACGACAAGTATCAAAAATGCACCGGTCAAACGACCCGGTACAAGGATAAATAGTTTTAAATCTCTATCAATTTATTCCAGGCAGGACGTAAGAAGTGTAATAGGAAGTGTAAATGGCAGAGGAAAGCAAAAATTAGAGTCCAAAGAGGTAGGTGGAAGTTTACTCAGCTAAGTATCTGAAAATGGTTCGTGAGTCATAGATATGACTATACTCACGTATGTCAAGGAGCTCGTCCATTGGCTATTAGGTAACATGTGGGTGAAATGAAGTATTTATTGGGTATAAGGAGTAGGTGAGGCATTAAGTTGAAAATGGCAAGAGCAAGAATACTCGCTAGAAAGGAGTGATAGAGATTAAAACGCTTTGGTCACGTTCAAAATACGGGATAGAGGGGGTGCTAAAAAAAGTTGTTGAGAAAAAATGGAAAAAAGAAGATCTAGAGAAAGTTTGAGGAAGATTTTCTTGAAAAGTAACAAGGAGGGTGTGGATAAATGAAGGAGGAAATTGGGTGATAGAAATATAAAATGAGAATAAATATATTAATGTATTATATTTTTACTAGCGTAGAAGTCTCCTCCAAATAGGAACTATGTACATAGTCCACGAACTACTCTAGACTGCAAAAACAATAGATATAAATGTTCGTGTCAGTTCACAAAAAAGTTTTGATAATATTATAAAATAGACATTTTGATGTAATTCATAAAAATATGTTATAGTTCTATAACAATTTGGCAGTTTAAAATGTTTTTAATCTGCAAATTAGAAAATACAAGGCAATATAACAACTGTATACTTAATACCAAATACATAGCAAAAATTTGGACATTTTGTTAAATAGTTTCTATAAATATTGATAAACATTGCCAGAGAGAAAACATTTCTATTCAAATGATAGTTAATCATTTTATATAATCTGGAAATATAACTGGAAATATAATGCTGATGATAGCTTCAGCTAAGCTTAAAATGTTTTGTACCGGATAGTTTTTACTATATTTTAGTACACTACTTCATAATGAATAAACTATATACATGAAAACTGGTTTAAAACTATATATAAGTTTTATAAAAATTATAATTAATAAAGCCACAAAAAAGTATATGAATACGATACAATTTATTTATACAATTAATTGAAATGAAAAATATATAAATTCAAGTAGGTCTTATAAGTATTGTATAATGAAACTGTATCAAAATAAAAATTTACGTATGAAATATTTGTTAGGAAAGTAAAGGAAAATTTTAACACTAGTAAAAGAAGAACGTAAGATGAGAAAATACTCCCTTTAATAAAATTCATATTAGGAATCATAGTGTAGCCATAACATTATCATAGCTTTACTAGTGAACCCTTCGGCTTACCTGTTGGGGTGGTATTGGCTCTCGAGGGCCATTTGGGTTTAGGGGAATCGGCTCCATTACCCTCTAACTTCCCTTGGGACTTCAAACCTACCCTTAATATGTTAACACGAAAGAACTTATTGAGTCCATTATACTTATGCTGTTATATTATTATATTATTAGTATACGTGTGGCATAAAAAAAATAACACAAACAAACCATTCTAAGAATAATATTTAAATACATTAAAAAATCCGTAATAATTGCTTAATATACTACAAGTCAGGCCTAGTATTTTATTAATGGGTGGTTTTAAGAATAATTGTCTGCATACATGAACAATTAACTGTAGTTTCATTGTTCAGTGTTCACTTTCAATGTTAGATTGACAAACTAATGTATGTATTTATCAATTATAAGCCAAGAGTAGACAATTAGGAGTGTGATGAGTGTAGATAATCGATTGTAGTCTTTGTTACTAACTAAAGCAAACATATTCTAAGGCAGGCCCATTTACTAACAACCCAACAGCAAGGGAAACCAACCCACTTATAGCTTATTGTGGAATCCAAACCGAGTAGTATTGGGCTGATTTCCCCCCGGAAGTATCGTAACCCTGGAAACCATCTCACACGGACACCTCAGACTTCTCAAGTAGTGTTCATGCTGATGGCAACCATTCAGCACAAGCTGTGTTTATATTTAGAGGACCAATCAATCTAATCAAAAATTCCTTTATTGTCTTTAGACTTAAAGTAAGGATTGGCATGGGTCAATACAATAAAATTATAATTACAACTTGTAGTTTAAATCCTATATACTAGTTTTAGAAAACTAACCAATTAAACTATTTACATTTCTGCTTATCATTTAAGTAGCTATGAACACTTTAGTAGGCATTACTTGACAAGTATGCTTTTACAATAACTGAGCATCCCCTACAACCCCTACAATACGACCCCCAAGTAGCGGGGTTATAGCACTACATGCAGTGCTGTTTATGATGTATTATTTATTATTATTCCTGGTATTTTATAAGCACTAAAAGTTTTTTTCTTGTATCAAGCTTCCTTAAAATCTATGTAATAAAATTTTCCTAGCAGATATAATGAATATGGAATAACGTCAACAGAGAGATAACAAAAAAATTAAATAAAAACATAAATAAATATGGAAATGTTAGCTGGTTTTACTTTGACAATTCTTTTGCTATGATAATGCCAGTTGTAACCACAGGGAGATGGAAGGGTGACAAAGTCATTTATATAAATGACTTTGTCAATTCAAGCAACATGTCAAACACTGCTTTCGGGTCTGTTTGTAAGCTACTTTTTAAGTAGTTTTGAGAAATTGCTCAGTAATAAGGAGTCAAAATTGTGGTAAGAAATGGAACTAATACTAGTCACACGACCAAACACATAGTTATGAGTTTTGGGTAAGTGTGACTGTTTATTTATTAGTATATTTTGTAGAATTAGATTAAATTATTAATAGTATTTACTGGGGACTATTTTCTCTTTAGCTACTCTGCAAATTTAATGGGATCTTAGTTTAATATCACTTACGTGTATGAGTGAGAGGGTGGGTCAATATCACTTACTTGTATGGGTGGGAGGGTGGGTCAATATCACTTACGTGTATGGGTGAGAGGGTGGGTCAATATCACGTACGTGTATGGGTGAGAGGGTGGGTCAATATCACGTACGTGTATGGGTGGGAGGGTGGGTCAATATCACAAATAAAACTTTGTTATATATAGCTACGTACGGAAGTAATTAGTTTGAGTCAAGTAATAAATAATAAACGTACATGTTAGTTTCCAGTTAACTTCAGACCAGTTTTCATCTTGATGAGTTTTTATGTTAGAGATAGTGTGGATTAGAATCCGGTCTAGGCTTGAAAATGTATCAGTAATGTTCATCTTGTACTGTACTGGTTCACCCCTTTACTCTGTCTGAATAAGTTCTCCGCACAGATGAATAGTCTATGGGGAATGGAAAGATTATGATTAAGAAGGAAATCGTCCTCTCTTTAAAAAAAATCTCCTGGTGTGTAGGAGTAACATTAGCTGAATAGATAATAATTTGATCTCATGACATGGGATAGGAATAGTCAGTTAATGTTATGTGATTACGTGTGCGTGTGCACGTGGGTGTGTGTGAATGCGCACGTATGTAGAAGTCATAAAAGTTAAATAGTCAGATATCTTGAGATATATCTAAAATTAAATGCTGTAGTCTAAGACGTATACACACATTAAACGTAACAGGATTTTAAATGTATTACCTCAGAGGGACCTGCGATATTATATATAACTTTTAATTTGATGGTGATGAGAAGATAAATAATATATTGTTCATTATTATAGAAATACTTATGTAATTAAATATCATATTCAAAAATGTATCCACACTAAAATTGAGTGAAAATACATAAAAATTTAATTTTATGGTAAAACTCTGGTAAATGAAAATACAGAGTATAAAAATTATACATAATATATTGTTAATATACAATTTTTTATTTCTCATTATTAGAAAAAGAAACATGAAATGTACTAATTAAAAATTGTATTTAAATACAGTAAATAGCTTACAGGAAACAGTAAATAGCTTATAAGTCAGGTTATTCTATGTCGTGACTGTTTTAATTCTACTTCGAAATCTTATATTCAGTATTTAATCCTTTTTCTCCAAAGAGTGTAGGAACATTATAGGACCTATTTACTACCGATATGCTGAATAAACTGTCCAGAAACAGCTTTTCACGAAGCCTCAACAGCATTTTTATAGTCACTATAAACAGGAAATATCATTTTTCTAGTTTCAGTCCGAAACAAAAATGACCACCCATTATTATTCATTTCAATAAAATAAAAAATGCACATTCTAATCAAATGAGTATACACGTTACAGACTATGATAACACGTGGAAGTTGAAACTAAGAAAAGTCAGAGAGGAAAACAAACGAATATAACAGCAATTCAGGAGAACGGCGAGGTGCTTCACTGAGTGTGTGATGTGCTACCATTTGTTGATTGGGAGATCTTCATGTCTACAAAACACACTTTTTACCAGAATCCCGAATGCCCTTTTAGGATATCGTGGCTCAATTCTTTTTGGTGTATATTTTTTTAAATTGGTATTTCCACCGGTACATTTCTATGGATTAATTTTTATGAGGATAATATTGACTTGCTAAAAAAATCGTAAAACTTGGGTAGGACCTCTATATTCTATTTTTACTTTTTTTCCTGTTTAAGATTGATACATTGACTAGATTTAAGATTGTTTTATTTATTTATTGTATGAAGAAATGAGTCTACTGTCTATATCTGGTTTGAGGTTTACAGTAGACTCCATCTATCACGATGTTGCATAGTCTACGTGCGAAGTAAATTCCATATTTATTTTTTTAAAGATTTTGTATAAAATTTTGTTTTTAGAGTAAATTTGATTTAGTTTATATCATTCTTTTCCTTACCACTAAAAAAATCAAAGTTTAGGTTAAATTATTAAATGTATATTTGAAATTATATAAGCCAATTAAAAAACCTTCCAATAGTCCAAGAGGCACATGAATGTTAAAGGTATATTTTTAACACTTTTTCAATTATAAATATGTTATATAAATCTTTGTTCGATTGTGCGAGTTTCGATATTAGTTCCAGGCTTTGAAACTGTAAAACCTTTTATTAAAATGTATGTTCATTTTATTTATATAAACTACATTGTTGGTTCCTTTATTAAATAAGACAAATATATGGTCAATCTGGAACTAAACTCCAAATACCATTTGTACGGGTACGTTTAAACCTTGAATTTACAATGAAAAAATCGTATAAAAATAATCTAAATGTAAAAATTATGTATACTCTTTAATTAGTTAAGCTTATGGTTGTCGGTTAAATTATATTTAGGTTTAACCTAAAAAACATACTTACCATCTCAACACTTGATGAGGCCTACTTTAATTAAAATGTATGATAGTGCATTCTGGGGCTCTTCTGACAAAACACAAATTAATAGTGTCCAGGCTAATGATAGTTGTTGAGCTACATTTCATCTGTGGGAATCATTACTTGGCCTTCAATTATAATGTACTTCGTATCTACTTGTTCGGGAGAATCACACTTTGTTTCCGGTGAAAGTTCACAGTCATTATACACGAGACAATTTTAAATTTTAATAAGAAATGGATTTGATTTTAACCTAAATACATCATATAATGGTTATTATTACCATCAAAAATCACAAGAATACTTTATATGGATACTTTTAACTGATTCCCGTCATAGTTTGGTTATTATTATTGTCAGCTCTCGTAAGAATACTTTATATGGATAATTTTAACTGATTCCCGTCATAGTTTGGTTATTATTACTGTCAGCTCTCACAAGAATACTTTATATGGATACTTTTAACTGATTCCCGTCATAATTTGGTTATTATTACTGTCAACTCTCACAAGAATACTTTATATGGATACTTTTAACTGATTCGCGTCATAGTTTGGTTATTATTACTGTCAGCTCTCACAAGAAAACTTTATATGGATAATTTTAACCGATTCCCGTCATAGTTTGGTTATTATTACTGTCACCTCTCACAAGAATACTTTATATGGATACTTTTAACTGATTCCCGTCATAGTTTGGTTATTATTACTGTCAGCTCTCACAAGAAGACTTTATATGGATAATTTTAACCGATTCCCGTCATAATTTGGTTATTATTACTGTCAGCTCTCACAAGAATACTTTATATGGATACTTTTAACCGATTCCCGTCATAATTTGGTTATTATTACTGTCAGCTCTCACAAGAATACTTTATATAGATAATTTTAACTGATTCCCGTCATAGTTTGGTTATTATTATTGTCAGCTCTCACAAGAATACTTTATATGGATAATTTTAACCGATTCCCGCCATAGTTTGGTTATTATTACTGTCAGCTCTCACAAGAAGACTTTATATGGATACTTTTAGCTGATTCCCGTCATAGTTTGGTTATTATTATTGTCAGCTCTCGCAAGAATACTTTATATGGATACTTTTAACTGATTCCCGTCATAGTTTGGTTATTATTACTGTCAGCTCTCACAAGAATACTTTATATGGATAATTTTAACCAATTCCCGACATAGTTTGGTTATTATTACTGTCAGCTCTCACAAGAAGATTTTATATGGATACTTTTAACTGATTCCCGTCATAGTTTGGTTTTTATTATTGTCAGCTCTCGCAAGAATACTTTATATGGATAATTTTAACCGATTCCCGTCATAGTTTGGTTATTATTACTGTCAGCTCTCGCAAGAATACTTTATATGGATACTTTTAACTGATTCCCGTCATAGTTTGGTTATTATTACTGTCAGCTCTCACAAGAAGACTTTATATGGATACTTTTAGCTGATTCCCGTCATAGTTTGGTTATTATTATTGTCAGCTCTCGCAAGAATACTTTATATGGATACTTTTAACTGATTCCCGTCATAGTTTGGTTATTATTACTGTCAGATCTCACAAGAAGACTTTATATGGATACTTTTAACTGATTCCCGTCATAGTTTGGTTATTATTACTGTCAGCTCCCACAAGAAGACTTTGTATGGATACTTTTAACTGATTCCCGTCATAGTTTGGTTTTTATTATTGTCAGCTCTCGCAAGAATACTTTATATGGATACTTTTAACTGATTCCCGTCATAGTTTGGTTTTTATTATTGTCAGCTCTCGCAAGAATACTTTATATGGATACTTTTAACCGATTCCCATCATAGTTTGGTTATTATTACTGTCAGCTCGCACAAGAATACTTTATATGGATACTTTTAACTGATTCCCATCATAGTTTGGTTATTATTACTGTCGGCTCTCACAAGAATACTTTATATGGATACTTTTAACCGATTCCCATCATAGTTTGGTTTTTATTATTGTCAGCTCTCGTAAGAATACTTTATATGGATACTTTTAACTGATTCCCGTCATAGTTTGGTTTTTATTATTGTCAGCTCTCGCAAGAATACTTTATATGGATACTTTTAACCGATTCCCATCATAGTTTGGTTATTATTACTATCAGCTCGCACAAGAATACTTTATATGGATACTTTTAACCGATTCCCATCATAGTTTGGTTATTATTACTGTCGGCTCTCACAAGAATACTTTATATGGATAATTTTAACCGATTCCCGTCATAGTTTGGTTATTATTACTGTCAGCTCTCACAAGAATACTTTATATGTATACTTTTAACTGATTCCCGTCATAGTTTGGTTATTATTACTGTCAGCTCTCACAAGAAGACTTTATATGGATAATTTTAACCGATTCCCGTCATAGTTTGGTTATTATTACTGTCAGCTCTCACAAGAAGACTTTATATGGATACTTTTAAATGATTCCCGTCATAGTTTGGTTATTATTACTGTCAGCTCTCACAAGAAGACTTTATATGGATACTTTCAAATGATTCCCGTCATAGTTTGGTTACTATTACCACCAACTACACAGTAATGGAGACTATTTAACATTTTCATTGTAGTTTTGGCAAATTAGTTTTGTACTAGCTTTCTAAGTACTTATAAAAATATGAATTAATTACTTTATCAGAAATATTAAACAAATTCTTAGAAGGCATTTTATTTAAAATCCTTATTAAAAACCCTACGAACAGTTATAATTTCTTCATATCGAATTGTAGATGGTGAACTTAATCCATAAATTCTTGGATGAAAGCCCAAGTTATATCTAACTTCAGATCGTTGAGGGAGCTCTACAACTTCTCGACTCCAGTTTAACTTATGGACGTACCATCCCGTTTAGATCTGCTACATTACCTCATGAAGTTTGTAAATAAAGTAGGCTCGATGTATTTATAAAGAAACCAATTCAAAAATTCTCTTTGCATTTTCAAGTTATAATCTTTGTAAGAATATAAAAAAACAAGACGTTAAATGGAAGTTAATAATGGATGCCTTACCTTTTGTTAATGTAAAAATTGTTTATTTATTGTATTATTAGATTGTATTACAGCCATTCATAATTCAATTTATTTGTTGTATGTACCACCTTCAACTGACCAGGAACTAACACTAAGAGTTCTTATGAACATGTTCATAACCTATTGATATTATAGTATGCTTATAATTACTGGCTACATTTCCATATATATACTTTACACAATTAATTACTCTCACACTAAGGCTGCTGCAAATAGAAATTTTAAGTTATGTACGTGCTACAATGACGAATACGTTTTTAAACAATTTCCTCTTTATTTTATTTTATTTTATTTTATTTTATTTTATTTATCATACATTACAAACGATGCTATTCATTTATCATGACTAGGTTTTTTTTTTTACAGATTTTGTTATTTTCCTTTTCGTTCTCTATAATTTGTCTTACAATTTCTCTTAATATTTCTGACATTATTTTTTTATTCTGTTTATCACGTGCCTATATGAGATAGCATTAATATTTTTCTTCATAAGCAAATAGTCTTATTATTTTTTTTCTTACATACAGCCATCTTATATACACTTATTGGTAATTTATTGGTACTGAATTAGTAGTGTACTATTATTTGATTTTAAGTTAAAGATTTAACTTATCTTATCTTTATTTATCTTATTTAACCAGGTGAAGTTAGGGCTAAGAAGCCCTCTCTAACCCTTAACCTGGGGACCAACGGCTTTACGTGACTTTTGAACCACGGAACCACATCAATGATAAATTAGCGTTCTTTACCACACAGTTAAAATAGCTATATCTCCTCAACATTTTTGAACTCACAATTATTTAAAAACAACAATAAGTACGACATCTGCTTTGACATTTTTATCTCAATAATAACCAAAAAATAAAAACGTTCACTGTTTATTTTGAAAGAAAGATTGGTGATATATTTTTAATATTTTTTTACGTTTTGAGAATGTTTTGCCTCAATGGCTTATTTTAAGGCAGAACAACCCATTAAAAAAGTATTAATTGGTTATAAATAGTTCGGTAAAAATATTACATTATTTGTGCAATATTTTTGTATAAAAGGGTAATGTTCTTGTAATATTTAATTTTCATAACTTCATGCTCCGATGTAAACATTGTTAGAATAAGAATGATGTACTCAATTAAGTTTTTTACTCTGTTTTTCATATTATGGAAAATAAAAAGATACATAAACGTTCAATTTTTAATTGGCTCACTAAAATATGTCACCAAAACTATTTTCACTTGAAAATAAAATATTAATGATTAATATAACCGAGGTAAGTAGGCCTATTCAAGTAAACTGACTACTACATCTTTACTAAATATGGCCAATTTACTGTATAATGGGTTCCATTAATCAGGAAAGCCTTTAACGTAATATTGTTCAAAATTACGAGCGATTTTGTTCCTTTTATTATTAGAACGTGTGCTTTATTTTACATTTTATTTTTTACTTTTTTTATTTTTTTACTTATAACATAGCTTCTTATTATAAATTGTTTTACTATATAAAAAATATTATTCGTTTTGAAATTTAAAAAGAAAACTTAGTCGTAGACTACGTTCTAGCAAGTTCATCCAAAAACATAAAATATACCTGGCATAAATGGTAATTCGTACTACAAAGAAAAAAGAGACAGAGGTCCCTTTTCATAGCCGCGGCGTACGCCTCTATAAATAGATAACAATTAATGTACGTCTTCATACATCTTTAGTAATAATTGCGTGTATCCTTGAGGATTTGGGGGTGTAAGAGATTCACACATCAGCTTGACACATTTTGTGTACCGTTAGATGCGACCTCTGTCTCTTTATTGTCTGTGTTGATACACGAACGATATCAACATACATCCTGTTACTTTAATTATTATTTATAGATAGAGTTTATTGTAGTTACTTTGTATAGATAATAACTAAAACAAGCTTAAAGTTGTTATTTTACTATACATTAATTTAAATAAAAGCACTTAAAGTTAGACATAACTATTATTATGTATATTACTATTATATGGCAGCATTAATGCCGTATGCTTATAAAGTAATTATATATAATATTACTTTATATTATTATAATTTAGTATAATATATTATATTATATAAGTAATATTATATATTTAGAAATGAAAAGTAAATATACTCATTTAATGAAAACATATTATTATATGCCAAGTCAGGCAATATGTAGATGGTGTTCATTAAGCAGCCATGCATTATTATTGTTGTTACCTTTCTACGTTGGTATAGGTATTGAACCATATTGTGGCCAAAAATTACAGTTCTCTGGATATTTTTTTATATTTTACCATGAAACAAACTTTGGCAACTGTCACAAATTACTCGTAAATTTAAAGTTCCATGAGGCAACAATCACTATCTTCTGAGGCAAATAGTGGGCGTACTCTTATCAGTGATTAGTATGATTTGTTTAATTATTATTTACATAATTACTTATAGATTTACGAATTGTATTGCTTAATATTATTTAAATGATTCCTTTAACTGTGAAGTAATTTTTAAAAAATGCCATTTATATATTACAAGAAAATATACATTGAAATATATTGTAATATAAATATCGTACTTAAATAATACATTTTATTCATTATTAGACATTTTATTTACTACATAATAAAAAAAACTAACTTAATATAAGTAAATCATTTTTAACTTATAAATTATCGCAAATAACTTAAACCAAATTTGATCACAATATAAATTTATTTACAACTGACAAGGTCAAAAATACCAATTTTTAATAATAATTATTAGTGTTGATTTATTCACTTTTGATTTACTGTTTTCCTACATTATATTTAATAAGCAACAAAAAAACTGCGCTATTTGTATGGAAAATCGTAATTTTAAGTGTTTACATTATGTAGGAAAAATTACTGAAAAACGCTAAATTCTTCGCCTCATTACGGCGTGATTGCATGTTGTAGTTGGAGCTTGTTCAAGACTTGGGGTGAATTAGCTGTGCAAACTTCACCCCCCCCCCCCCATAGCACCGATGTTTACGTAAAATTACTTAATCAAGGTAAAATAGCTCTCTGAACTTTTCCATTAAACTCCACAATCACCATGTTTGTATTTTTATTTATAAAATTATAAATTATATTTAGTGTAACTTCTTAAAACATATGATTGATTATGTAAGTGTGGGATTAGTGTGGATGACATTTGTAGTCCTGATTTTAACTGATTTCCACTTATGCTCAGAAAGGGCTATTTATTTTTAGGCCAAATTAAGGGACCTACAGATTTACGTGGAATCCAAACCAGGTGGTATTGGTGTGATTTTCAGCTAATTGATAAGCCTTACACTCAGTTATCTCAGCTGCACATCCCCGCCACTGACTACCGCCCTACTACTACCAGCCGACTCTAGACTTCTTTAGTAGTGTCCACGCCGATAGCAGCCTTTCGGATGCCAAATCAGTACTAAGAGGAGCTGCATAGAACCTATCCCCTACAATCTCTACATCACTTTGTCCCCCATGAATCTGGGTTACAGCAGTGCACTACTAATGTCAAAAAAATTTAAAAAATATTTTGTTGGCTTTAAATTGTTCACCATCTTTGGTTTGTTTTTTTCCATTTCCTAAACTGTTATTGCCAGAAATGGCACTGCCTTTTGGCGTGTAAGAAAATACCAGTCATCTGAAGGATAAAGTAAGTTAAGTCATAAGATTGTCAGAAACATTTAACGATCTAATTGGTCGGTTAGATTAGCGTAGTTTTTGAACGCTAATTGGCGTAGTTGATTAAATCCAAGCTTCATAAGCTAAAGGTTCTCAGTTCGATCGTAATCAGAGTCATAACAAATTTTGAAAGGGTTCAACTGATAGCAACCGGCTGTTCATTTGTCATTGGGTTATTATTTAACCCATTAATGACATTTTGTAAGGAATAGTCAGCCTTAGTTTGTAACAATGACTACATTCACTCATTACACTTATTCGAAATCGATATTTGCCCATATTTTGACAATAATTGGCATCTTACGAATAATTAAATAAAACATTTTAAAAATACATGAACACTTTTAAGATAAGATCCACTCTATCAGAAAATTCACTGTTTATGTAGACTTATATAACATCTAATAAAAAATTTAAAACAACGTCTATGATCTGTGAAAAATTCTTTTAATTTTTTAATAAAAGAGAGGCATCTTCATCATTACAATGATATCATACAGAGCGAAATATTGATGCACTGAGAAATATTGATAGAACAAAACTCATTTTTTTAAATATATTAGAACCATATAAACATAAAAGTTATTGTTATGCCAAAGCCAATGTATAGCCTACTAGTTATTGAATAAATATTGAAACTGCTTGGTCATACAGATCATTGAAACTGCTTGGTCATAAAGATCATTAAAGCTGCTTCAATAACGTCATGTTAGTAACGAACTTTTTAGTGCGAATGCCCTTAAAGTACCAATATTGTATGTATTTTCCTTGGGACAAACTTTATGCATTACCCACTATATAAGATTATATTAGTAACCATTAAGAAATGTAGTTGTACTGTTTACAAAATATATTTTATATTACTGATTTTTACCTGATAAGCTTTAATTCATTTTAAATAGTATGCTAATATGAAATGCGTGGTACTGATAATGATCATGCGATTCATATAATGTAATAAAAATAACACGCTATAAAATCATTTATTGGCAATAAGTATTTATTTATGTTTTTTTTTATTAATTTTTTTTTTTTTTTTACGTTTTTATATCATAAGGTGAGGAATTATCGGTAAAATGGTGTAGACTACAATGAGAAAAATGATTGTAAATGGTTAAATATAGTCTTAATACGCACGGGATAGCATATGTTGCTGGAGACGACACAAGACTTTGAATAAATTAGCCCTACAACTCAAGTCCTCCACACCGATGTTCCCCCGAAATTACTTAATCAAGGTAAAACGGTGTCTCAACTCTCTCATTAAGTTCTACAACAGTCTTAATTTACCTTTTAGAAAAGTAAAGCAACAAAATTACTCCTTTTTATATGACAGAATATCTTAAAGTGTTAAAATAAGTGGTAAATAATCTACTTGGGTTAAAGACGTCAACAATATACTTCATATTTTCCAGTAAAAATTATGTATTCTAAATATTTACTATGTATGCTTTCAAACCCATTTTGTACTTAATCGACAAGTTTTGATGAAGAAATTTGTTTTCAGTAGAAATTTTTGAAGAAAAACATCATCCCAAGAACATAGACTGAAGAAAGATAAAATAGTTATACTGTAGAATAAGGACACTGAACTGAGTTTACAAAATTCAAATTTGTCAACATAAGTTAAGCAATTTGGGCTTTTTAGAACTTGGAAATCGGTTCAAAAAATAATAATTGGGAATTGTTTTAATTTGATAGAAAGGGCTAAATTTTATTTGTCGTGGTATAGGTTGTAGTCTTTTCAACACTCGTTATATTTTTAAAGTATTAGAAACAGAATTCTAATTCTGTTATAAAATATTTCTAATTCCAAGTCAATATTATTAATAACGTACGAGATATTTTCCAATTGGACGGTAAAGTCATAACTAACTTTCATATAACGATTATTTCTTTAGGATACTCAAACTGTACATAACTATACTCACTACTAAACGTATTCAACTTTACTAAATAATATTATGAAGTTTAATTTAGTAAAGTTGATTACTATCTTATAATAACACATTAAAAAGGAAAAATCATTCACATTTAATATTTATCTCAAGAACTATTAGTAAAAGTTATTAGGGTTATTAGCTGTGTTCATATAGTTTTGTTAGACTAACGACCACTACAGCACCACTTTACACCGACAAGTGTAATACAGAATACACTAATGTCTCTTCAGAGACAAAGGGTACGCAGATTCCTTGATTGCTATTTTAATTTTTGTTGAAATGATGAGTCATTATCTATTTATATATTTATGATTACTCAGGTTATAAATTATAACTACCTAAATAAGGGTAAAATATAAACGTTCTTGAGAACTAAGTTAACCTTAGTATAAATGTAGTGCCATATTTACTATAATACAACGTACTTAAAACATTATAAATAGTCAAATAGAACATACGAAGTTGTAAAATAGATATTCTTAAAACATTTATGTAGTTTAGCACTAAATGATTATAACTATACGTAATTATTATGATTACAATAACACAGTCTTTGTGGACAAGATGGTGTTATCGCTTTTCGGTAAGTTAATTATTTCCCAATTTTGTAATCAACCAACACTACACATGATGACACGCTCACCAGCTAGTAACTAATCAAGGACCATTAGTACATTCAGTTGAGTCAGCCAATCAGTCTAATGGCAGTGTGTGTGGGCAACAAGCCTTTGTGTCCCGGTTAACAGTTAAATAGGTTTACACTACCTGTGATGACACGCTCACCAGCTAGTAACTAATCAAGGACCATTAGTACATTCAGTTGAGTCAGCCAATCAGTCTAATGGCAGTGTGTGTGTGTGCAACAAGCCATTGTGTCCTGGTTAACAGTTAAATAGGTTTACACTACACGTGATGTCACGCTCACCAGCTAGTAACTAATCAAGGACAATTAGTACATTCAGTTAAGTCAGCCAATCAGTCTAATGGCAGTGTGTGTGTGCAACAAGCCTTTGTGTCCCGGTTAACAATTAAATAGGTTTACACTACCTGTGATGACACGTTGACCAGATAGTAACTAATCAAGGTCTATTAGTACATTCAGTTGAGTCAGCCAATCAGTCTAATGGCAGTGTGTGTGGGCAACAAGCCTTTGTGTCCCGGTTAACAATTGAATAGGTTTACACTACCTGTGATGACACGTTGACCAGATAGTAACTAATCAAGGATATTAGTACATTCTCAGTTGAGTCAGGAAATCAGTCTAATGACAGTGTATGTGTGTGTGGACAACAAGCCTTTCTGTCCCCGGCAACAATTAAATAGGTTTACACTACACATGATGTCACACTCACCAGCTAGTAACCAATCAAGGACCAATAGTGCATTCAGTTGAGTCATCCAATCAGTCTAATGACAGAGTGTGTGTGTGGGCAACAAGCCATTGTGTCCCGATCAACAGTTAAATAGGTTTACACTACACATGATGACACACTCACCAGCTAGTAACCAATCAAGGACCAATAGTGCATTCAGTTGAGTCATCCAATCAGTCTAATGACAGAGTGTGTGTGTGGGCAACAAGCCATTGTGTCCCGATCAACAGTTAAATAGGTTTACACTACACATGATGTCACACTCACCAGCTAGTAACCAATCAAGGACCAATAGTGCATTCAGTTGAGTCATCCAATCAGTCTAATGACAGAGTGTGTGTGTGGGCAACAAGCCATTGTGTCCCGATCAACAGTTAAATAGGTTTACACTACACGTGATGTCACGCTCACCAGCTAGTAACCAATCAAGGACCAATAGTGCATTCAGTTGAGTCATCCAATCAGTCTAATGACAGAGTGTGTGTGTGGGCAACAAGCCATTGTGTCCCGATCAACAGTTAAATAGGTTTACACTACACGTGATGTCACGCTCACCAGCTAGTAACCAATCAAGGACCAATAGTGCATTCAGTTGAGTCATCCAATCAGTCTAATGACAGAGTGTGTGTGTGCGCAACAAGCCATTGTGTCCCGGTTAACAGTTAAATAGGTTTACACTACACGTGATGACACGCTCACCAGCTAGTAACTAATCAAGGACCAATAGTGCATTCAGTTGAGTCATCCAATCAGTCTAATGACAGAGTGTGTGTGTGGGCAACAAGCCATTGTGTCCCGGTTAACAGTTAAATAGGTTTACACTACACGTGATGACACGCTCACCAGCTAGTAACTAATCAAGGACCAATAGTGCATTCAGTTGAGTCATCCAATCAGTCTAATGACAGAGTGTGTGTGTGGGCAACAAGCCATTGTGTCCCGGTTAACAGTTAAATAGGTTTACACTACACGTGATGTCACGCTCACCAGCTAGTAACCAATCAAGGACCAATAGTGCATTCAGTTGAGTCATCCAATCAGTCTAATGACAGAGTGTGTGTGTGGGCAACAAGCCATTGTGTCCCGGTTAACAGTTAAATAGGTTTACACTACACGTGATGACACGCTCACCAGCTAGTAACTAATCAAGGACCAATAGTGCATTCAGTTGAGTCATCCAATCAGTCTAATGACAGAGTGTGTGTGTGGGCAACAAGCCATTGTGTCCCGATCAACAGTTAAATAGGTTTACACTACACGTGATGACACGCTCACCAGCTAGTAACTAATCAAGGACCAATAGTGCATTCAGTTGAGTCATCCAATCAGTCTAATGACAGAGTGTGTGTGTGGGCAACAAGCCATTGTGTCCCGATCAACAGTTAAATAGGTTTACACTACACGTGATGTCACGCTCACCAGCTAGTAACCAATCAAGGACCAATAGTGCATTCAGTTGAGTCATCCAATCAGTCTAATGACAGAGTGTGTGTGTGCGCAACAAGCCATTGTGTCCCGGTTAACAGTTAAATAGGTTTACACTACACGTGATGACACGCTCACCAGCTAGTAACTAATCAAGGACCAATATATATAATAGTACATTCAGTTGATTCAGCCAATCATTATAATGAGATTGTGCGTGACTAACTAACCATTAAGTGTAGGACAACCGTTAAATTGGTGTAAATTTTATGAAATTTTCACTAACTAATCATTAAGTAATTGTTGAAGTATTTTAACATATTCCTTTTTTAAATGCAAAACTACCACAAAATGTTTAATGTAATACTTTTTCTGTTAATAAAGCTGATTTTGTATGTAAATACAACATATTTACTAATAATAAAGGGATATTTATAAACTCACTTTATTTATCATTATGAGATAATATAACTTTTCTAATATTATAAAATCTTATTGTTGTAGAATGTAAGATGTTAATGTAAGTTTTCCTAGATAGTTAGATAAGAAGATGACAGAGCTTTAATTTAGGATGAATTTGATAGAGGTATTATTTTTAATAAAATACCAAGAAAATGCCCTCTCAATGGATGTGTATGGTTAAAGCCAAGTGGTTAAGGCCAGGTATCTCTCCATTCATGGTTCCAACCCCATAATGTCTGTAG
The DNA here is from genome assembly GCA_035578905.1 of Stictocephala bisonia. Classification (NCBI taxonomy): domain Eukaryota; kingdom Metazoa; phylum Arthropoda; class Insecta; order Hemiptera; family Membracidae; genus Stictocephala; species Stictocephala bisonia. Next base: position 36,526 of record JAQJVL010003561.1, on the reverse strand, counting down.
TTAAATCATGTATCAGTTGTCCTTATATTTTACTGTTTTAGTTTTATGTTTTCTTGAGATCTCTACCTTCCAAAATGTTTATGGACTCTGCCATTTTGGCTTAATCAATATAAATATGTTGAGCCCATGTTGTTTCTTGAATTGCTCAAAAATATTATTCTTCAAAAACATACAATTTTTAGGATTAGCAGCTTCATGTTTTAACCATCTACACGTCTTGAACACCTCATATCCCACCGACAATATCTTTACTGATAATAACCGTCTACACCTTAAATAGATAAATATAACTAGGTGATCAATCATGTACAAGCTATTATCCTACCTGAAAATTGTTGGTAAGCAAATAATAACATGTTACATAGAACCAATGCACAAAATATCTATGATTTATATGCAAATACTAGCCCACAAAAAGGATAAGGGAATGTCAAATTTAGAGTATTTTTAGATAAGCAAGTTCATGAGTGCTCGATTTAATTTAGGCCAATTTGAATTAAATATAATCAACAATGTTATATCAGCACTATTGGCATATTGCTGTAATCCAGCTACTTTGGGGCAAAGTGTTGTTAATATTGTAGGTAATTGGTTATTTACTTTTTCTCCTAATACTGACACGACGTGCGCTCAGTGTTTGCATCGACGTGGACGCTACTGGAAAAGTGTGGGTTATCCGTGTGTGATGGTAAGGGACCGGACTTTGTATAGAGGAGAAAATTGAACATCAGGCTTGATAGTCAGCTAAATATCAGACCAACACTATGTTGTTCAGATTCCACTTAAAGATTCAGGTTTCTTAGAGACTCCTGCTATTGAGCTATTAATGAATTGATCTTTCAAATGAACATCCCACCTCTGTATCAATGACTACACTCGCTCGTCTACACTCATCACACCTCATTTTCCCCATATCTGTACGTTTGGCGTTTTAATTAATGAGCAATAATGAATAATAATAACAATTGTTTATATTTAGCTATAGGATTATCCGAATAGTTTTGGGTTCAGATATTTAGTGTTTGGATTCCCTACATTTACCAACTAACCAACAAAATGAAGAGAATACTTGTAGCTTATTACCCGCTTACGCATATGATAACTGGGGTACAATGATCCCTGATGCTTTTCAGAGATACTTTTCTCCTCTTTGTATTTAATGTTTAATGTAACATCTGGATAGAGATCGAATTAATGTGAGGCGTTAAAAGGTTTATAATTGATTTGTTAAATTTGACTTTTAAACATTTTAGTTAATTTAAAAAATATTATAAAGGAGTTAAAAAGCTCACAAGGTAGTAAATTAAATGCTTTAGTATTCACTATAAAATTTTAATATAATTACAGTTAAAACTGGTCTACAACCTACGTATGGTTAAATAAATGATCACATGTCTTTATCAAGTTAAACAAGATAGTAGCAAGTTGTTACTTGTTGCTTGGTGGAATATATGTAGCTTGGGGTAACTGATATGGCTCCCTCGAGAACAATTCATACACGTTTGGGCTATTTTAATAGATTGTTTGTCATACATGATGTAGGACCTCTCTCATGTAATTTTCGTACTAATTTCTCATGTAAATGGAAAAGGTTTTCAAAGATATATTGAAATTAAAACTATTATCACGGTAGTTTATATACTTACTTAGATAAGCATATTTACATTTTAAGAGTAATATAAGCAAATAACAAAATCAGCCCAATAATAGCACTTTAAGATAATACTTTAAATATTTTAGGAACAAGCTCAATAATTAGATACCACCAATAATGTAATATCACCCCTACAAACAGTGCCGTGATGTCTGTGGAGTAGGCAATGTGTATGCTGTACCTATATTGCATTCACCAGTGGCAGGCGCTCTCCATCATGTAGAAGACTGTAAGTGTGGATCTATCCAAGGTTGTAATATCACCCCTACAAACAGTGCCGTGATGTCTGTGGAGTAGGCAATGTGTATGCTGTACCTATATTGCATTCACCAGTGCTAGGCGCTCTCCATCATGTAGAAGACTGTAAGTGTGGATCTATCCAAGGTTGTAATATCACCCCTACAAACAGTGCCGTGATGTCTGTGGAGTAGGCAATGTGTATGCTGTACCTATATTGCGTTCACCAGTGGCAGGTGCTCTCCGTCATTTAGAAGACTGTAAGTGTGGATCTATCCAAGGTTGTAATATCACCCCTACAAACAGTGCCGTGATGTCTGTGGAGTAGGCAATGTGTATGCTGTACCTATATTGCGTTCACCAGTGGCAGGTGCTCTCCGTCATGTAGAAGACTGTAAGTGTGGATCTATCCAAGGTTGTAATATCACCCCTACAAACAGTGCCGTGACGTCTGTAGAGTAGGCAATGTGAATGCTGTACCTATATTGCATTCACCAGTGGTAGGCGCTCTCCATCATGTAGAAGACTTCCAAGGTTGTAATATCACCCCTACAAACAGTGCCGTGACGTCTGTGGGGCAGGCAATATGTATGCTGTACCTATATTGCATTCACCAGTGGCAGGTGCTCTCCATCATGTAGAAGACTGTAAGTGTGGATCTATCCAAGGTTGTAATATCACCCCTACAAACAGTGCCGTGACGTCTGTAGAGTAGGCAATGTGTATGCTGTACCTATATTGCATTCACCAGTGGTAGGCGCTCTCCATCATGTAGAAGACTGTAAGTGTGGATCTATCCAAGGTTGTAATATCACCCCTACAAACAGTGCCGTGACGTCTGTAGAGTAGGCAATGTGTATGCTGTACCTATATTGCATTCACCAGTGGTAGGCGCTCTCCATCATGTAGAAGACTGTAAGTGTGGATCTATCCAAGGTTGTAATATCACCCCTACAAACAGTGCCGTGACGTCTGTGGGGCAGGCAATATGTATAAGGTTTTGTAAAAATTACTATCATATGAGTTATATAATTGCTTATATACTATGATATTCTGGTTGATAAATTAAGCCATCTGAAAATAGATAAATCATAAGGTTAATCCCACACTGTTAGTAGTTAAAGGTGTTTAAATCCCTTGTCATGAAGTGACTTCCTAATGGCAGTTAAACGTTGGTAGTCCAAACAGTCCAGTCTGCCAATCAGCGTCTGATGTACTACCACTGGTTAATGAGCAACGTCTCCATGCTCACTGATCAAATGGTAATTATGCTGATTCAACGACCAGCATCAAGTATTAAGTTATAATTTTCATTATTTATTTCATCTGGGACACTCTTTATTTATGATTAATATAAAGTTATTCATATTTAATACTAAATACACAGTTGTTAAAAACAAAAAATATTAATAAATTATAGTTAAAAATTAAATTATTAATATTTAGTTTATACTATATTAATTATTATTTTATTGATAATTATTAACATCATTATTGATAGTAATTACTTTGTATTATTACCAAAACTATTTATGACAATATTATTGATAACATTGATCTATCCCACAACTCAGTACTCAAGTTTTCCTTTACATGTACAGTCCAGAGAGCTCAGACTACCCCAGTAGATTTGTACAAAATATTATATAAACATTTGCATCTAGATTACATACAGAAGATTCTAAATATGTGACACTGCTTTCTTTAGATCACTGGGAAAATGAAGGCTGACTTTAAAATATGAACTTTTCGTTACCATACAGTTTCTTGCTACCAAACCAAATTTTAAAATGTTGCATGATATTTTCGTGAATTGACAATATTTTCACGATACAGTAATATGCTTTTTACTGTGTGAAAATCACTGTTTTCTCAAAAAAATTCTAAAAAATCGATTGGCATAACTTTTAGTATTTCCGTCAAATCTAATGTTAATTTTATCATATTTTTTTAATTTTGAGTGTGTGTTTTTTTCGCTGAATGATAATTCGAAAACTATTTTGATCTATAACAATTATTTCTTTAACTATAGCTGAAAACTACTGTTACAGTGAATCGCTATTAGAGGCCATTACGTGGTCATTATAATCAACTACTTTTAACCTCGTAAACCAGATTGACCTATATCCCTACTGAGGGATGGTCAGTAGGCCGTTCCGGAGTCCAGGCACCCAAATTTAATCCAAATTACGAATTTGCGTTGATTAAAAAGGACATTAGGGTATGTTAGGTTTATGTATAGTTAGGTAAGTAAAAAGTGTATTTTTTGGGTCCAAATATAATGTTATTGAAAACCCAATTTATTTCATTCGAGTTCAATATATTCGTGTTCAACATAAAAAAATATATAAATTAAATCAATTCTGAAGAAGTACGATTTAATAATTTCTTTTTGCTATCAGATAAAAAATTCTTTTTTATTTATTTTTTTATTTTATTTTTGCGGTAGAATTCAACGTCTTCAAGAGATATAAACTCATATTTCACATTTTTTTTAAACAGCAAATCAAAGAGCTCTCTTTTGATTTGGCAATACTGAAGGACCACAGTTAAGAAAAAAACAGAGGTCCCATCCAATAGTAGTACGCTGAACTTGAGTCGAGTTAATGTTCGTTAGTTACCTCTGTTTCTGTAATCTGTGGAAGGACATTACAAGTAGGTTCAATACAATTGTAAGGGTCAATGAATAGGAGTGTTTCAAAAGTTTTAAATTGATAACAATATATATATTTATAATTAAAATGTGCACTTTTTTAGATTTATTTTCTGCGGTCCTCCATGAAGCTGAAGTCATTCTCAACAGGTTTTTAATGTGATCAGAGTACTTAGTAGATAGGTAAATCTATTTAAAGAAAGTGACATGACTGATTAAAAACTACAAAAGGAAAGGCTTACAAACAATTGAACTGTAAAAATAATTCTCATTTCACAAACTGAGAGAAAAGAATGTAAGAATATTTGACAAACTAGGTACTAGATATTATACATGCAGGATTTAAAAATTAATGACAGTTTTACAACTGTAAATATAAATTCTTCTATTCCATATATGAAATACAATAAAATATATCATGCTCTTATAATAGAACAAAAAAATTAAAATTTTGATAATATTTTAGTAAAAGAACCTAATATTCAAAAGAATTGTAAAAAGAGTAATGAATTATATAAAATATTACTTAAATATTATATAATATTATATAATATCAAGTGAAGCAATAAGAACATCCTTTAGGCATAAGCCCATCTAGATTACATATATCTAAAATAAATTAAATAAAACCTTACTTCAAAATATATTAATATCTTGTAAAAATGAAGAGTGCTGGAAACCACTTTTACTAAAAGGTATATCAAAAATGCTTATGAACATATTTCATTTGCATGGACATAACAATGTGTAACTAAAATAAAATAACTATAATTTATTTTATACATAAAAACATTGCTTAACACTTTCCAATATATATACCACTATTTCAGAATGTGTAAATTTATACACTATATTAGCAATGGTCCGTAGTATTTTTCTTCTTCTTTTTTTACAAAGTACTATAGTTGAAGAAAACTGCAACTGTAAGAGGGTTTGCCAGTGACAGTAAAATCAAACGTCTCTGCTTTTCTCAGTCGTTTTTAACCCAACAAAGTTTATGGCAGATATAAAAGTCATCCATTTTACTGTCGCAACGTCTTTGAACAGAAAGGTCCTGTTGAGCTGTAAGCTCTATTTTTCAATATAAAAAAACTGAACTCTCATTTGGCGTTCTAATTAATATAGTGTAAGAAAACGTATTATGAAACAATTATTGCATTCGAATTAGTTTATTAAAAAAACAACAATAACCGTGACTAGCAAAAATATGCAAATATTACATGATACATTTCTTAATTAATTTTGATTACGCATATTGACATAAACTATTGAATCAATTTTTATCTGCAATGTTGTTTATAAAATGTAAATTAATGTATACCTCTAAGGTGCTGAAAAGTTGCTTTATATAAATTGAAAGTGTGCACATTTTCTAATTTATATTCGCTTAAGTAAAACCTCTAAAATATATTTGCAAATTGTTTGTAAAAATAACAGTACTTTTAAACACTTTGTTAGTTCTATTTAGATCAAAGATATCACTATTTAATTATAAAACCAATTCTGTTTCTTAGTATGAATTACAAATTAAATATCTAATATACTGATAATGAATTAGTTTGAAATAAAACAATAATAAGTTTAAAAGCAGTAAAGACTAAATACAGATACATGTAGCACAACAATAGGCAAGGTGAAATATTTGTCGTATGGATGGAACTGCTAAGCATTTGTTATGAATATGAGGTTAGTAAAAGGAATATTATGTAAGGAATTAAGAGATGAGACATCGGCATCAACAAACATATCTGAGAAGGCGAGTCCAGTGATAGTAAAATATGTAAGATACAATACGAAACACAAGTTTTCAAAATACCACGGCTCGTAAAACAATAAATATTATTTTTAGTCACCTTCAAATGGCCATTTAATATGCAACATGGTATGCAGTATGATGTAAACTGATGTTATAAAATGGTTACCAAGCTCCGTTATCATAGTAAAAAATATTTTTTCATCCACCAAAAAACCAACAGGGACACGACAAAACATTAAATACAACAAAAATTGTTTTTTAGCAATCTTTAGTTTGATACACAATAAGACATAGGTTGATATTTAAATATTTTACTTGCATCAGTTTTTATTTTCGGTTTTTTTTTTAATTTTCAAGTTTTTAAAAATGGAAAGTTAAATGACTGAAGTGTAACTTTCTGAAATGTCATGTAATTCGTAGCATCGGGTGAAAGTTTAAAATTCCTCCGACGAACGTAAGAGTAACAGCATGGAAACTTCAATAACCAAAATTCCTCCTATGAACGTAAGAGTAACAGCATGGAGACTTCAATAACCAAAATTCCTCCTATGACCGTAAGAGTAACAGCATGGAAACTTCAATAACCAAAATTCCTCCTATGAACGTAAGAGTAACAGCAAGGAAACTTCAATATCCAAAATTCCTCCTACGAACGTAAGAGTAACAGCAAGGAAACTTCAATAACCAAAATTCCTCCTACAAATGTACGAGTAACAGCATAGAAACTCCAATAACCAAAATTCCTCCTACGAACGTAACAGTAACAGCAAGGAAACTTCTAAAATCAAAATTCCTCCTACGAACGTAACAGTAACAGCAAGGAAACTTCTAAAATCAAAATTCCTCCTACGAACGTAACAGTAACAGCAAGGAAACTTCAAAAATCAAAATTCCTCCTACGAACGTAACAGTAACAGCAAGGAAACTTCAATAACCAAAATTCCTCCTACGAACGTACGAGTAACAGCATAGAAACTTCAATAACCAAATTTCCTCCTACGAACGTAACAGTAACAGCAAGGAAACTTCAATAACCAAAATTCCTCCTACGAACGTACGAGTAACAGCATAGAAACTTCAATAACCAAAATTCCTCCTACGAACGTACGAGTAACAGCATAGAAACTTCAATAACCAAAATGCCTCCTACGAACGTAACAGTAACAGCAAGGAAACTTCAATAACCAAAATTCCTCCTACGAACGTACGAGTAACAGCATAGAAACTTCAATAACCAAAATTCCTCCTACGAACGTAACAGTAACAGCATGGAAACTTCAATAACCAAAATTCCTCCTACGAACGTAACAGTAACAGCAAGGAAACTTCAATAACCAAAATTCCTCCTACGAACGTACGAGTAACAGCATAGAAACTTCAATAACCAAAATTCCTCCTACGAACGTACGAGTAACAGCAAGGAAACTTCAATAACCAAAATTCCTCCTACGAACGTACGAGTAACAGCATAGAAACTTCAATAACCAAAATTCCTCCTACGAACGTACGAGTAACAGCAAGGAAACTTTAATAACCAAAATTCCTCCTACGAACGTACGAGTAACAGCAAGGAAACTTCAATAACCAAAATTCCTCCTACGAACGTACGAGTAACAGCAAGGAAACTTTAATAACCAAAATTCCTCCTACGAACGTACGAGTAACAGCAAGGAAAGTTCAATAACCAAAATTCCTCCTACGAACGTAAGAGTAACAGCAAGGAAACTGCAATAACCAAAATTCCTCCTACGAACGTACGAGTAACAGCATAGAAACTTCAATAACCAAAATTCCTCCTACGAACGTACGAGTAACAGCATAGAAACTTCAATAACCAAAATTCCTCCTACGAACGTACGAGTAACAGCAAGGAAACTTCAATAACCAAAATTCCTCTTACGAACGTACGAGTAACAGCATAGAAATTTCAATAACCAAAATTCCTCCTACGAACGTACGAGTAACAGCAAGGAAACTTCAATAACCAAAATTCCTCCTACGAACGTAAGAGTAACAGCAAGGAAACTTCAATAACCAAAATTCCTCCTACGAACGTACGAGTAACAGCATAGAAACTTCAATAACCAAAATCCCTCCTATGAACTTAAGAGTAACAGCAAGGAAACTTCAGTAACCAAAATTCTTCCAACGAACGTAACACTATCAGCAAGGAAACTACAATAACCAAAATTCTTCCAACGAACGTAAGAGTAACAGCATGGAAACAAAAACCAAAATTCTTCACATTTTGGGCCACCCTATCTTTATGAGTAGAATAATTTAAAAGATTTGTATATCAATATGAGGCATTAGAGACTGGTAAAATGAAGTGTGACTTATATACGCTGTTGTGCGTAAATGTCTCAAAACAGACACCCTTCACCCTAAAAGTGCCATTTTGACTCAACTGATAAATTTGAAAATAATTTTCTTGAATTCTTCGGAGTTAAAAAATGTAGGGTTACCGTTGGAGTAAATCTCCCACTTAATTCGTTTAATCAGTACAGGTAGTTGCAGGAGTGGTTTGTAACACCCTGCATATTTTCTGCAGTATAAGCTTGGCCTTTCAAGACATATTCTTTATAGTTGAACCAAATATATATATTCAATTAAATGTGTATAAAATTGAGGATGGGATCGTTTGCTGGTCCTTTGGGTAGGACTTGGGGATTGCTATAAGAAAAGCAGATGTGAACAACCGTTTGTTGTTAACAACTTTGAAAGTGAATTTTTTGTAAGACTTTGTTTTTCTTATGTATTTTGTATGCTTAGTGCTGATTTTATGTAATAAGATTTTTTTTGGTAAATATTACTAAACCACACGGTGGAATAATTATGAAGTTCACAAGATAACGTTTCGAACTATACGTTGTAAATATTTAATAAGAATACTTGAATAATAGATGTTAAGAACCATGGACATCTATATAGTCTGATTATATTGAGCTAATATGATACTATTAGTTTAAGAACAATTCTCGATTAAGACTATTAGTATAAGGGTCTCGTGTTATGCTTTTTTATTCAAGTGATCCATAATGAACCAAAATTGCAAAAACGCTTCACAATAAGGATTTTGTAACGATTTCTACTTAGTTTAATGATGCTGAAAGCATAAACTGACTCGTTTAGCATTATTTCCCAGAACTGACATTTTGGGCCGCAGGACTGGTTTTGACACGAGAAATGAAATGACCGGAATAATTGGTCAGTGGAAAGATCGGAGGGTTAAGTTTGCATAAAGATTTAAAAACAATGAAAATCAACAGTCAGATGGTTTTTCAATGACAATAAAATCAAACTTATTTACTTGTCATAAAAACAAAAACATGATATCACATGCACATTTATTAAGACGATAAATTACTTTTATACACTTTACAATTAATGGATATTTACAAAGCAAACTAAAAAAATTGCCTAATATAGTGTTTATGAGAAAACAAATCAAAGAACACCCTGACTATACAACGTCAAAATTTCGATTTTTTTTCTGAATAATCTTATTTTTTTAAACTACATTGTTCATTTTAAAAGGGAACCAATTGAAAATAACAAATCCTTACAGAATATATAGCAATATTAATATTAAAATCATATATAAAAGAAAATACATAAACAATAACAAAGTAGTCACTACACCAGTGACTGTTGAATGTTTGCTCTTACTAAAGTTCATGTAATTGTACAGTACAGAAAGGTTTGTACAGTTTCTTCGTCCATCGTGTTTTATCTCACGATAAAATATTATCTATAGTTTTATGAAATGTCATGAGACATTAAAGTTACATAAAATTGTTTTCAGAGCAGTAATAATTTAAGTGAAATACACTTTTAGCTCGTGAAATGGAAATTTATGAAGGTAGACTGTATATAATTGTATTTTTATACATTAAATAAACCTGTAAACTCGAAAAGAAGACTTTAATTGTTATAAATATATTTGTAGCAAAATAGTTCAATGAATTATTTAACACTACTTCATATAAACCTGGTTCGCTGTACAAACTAAACAATCCAGTGAAAGAGCGAGGGACCGTGTGAACTGCTCTCAGGGGACAGTTGTCTTCTATACCCAGCTGCACTCACTCGGATAGAAAATAAGTTACAACTTTGTTGGGCACTCCTTATAAGTTAACTTTGTTTTTGAATTCAAGCAAATGACAGTATTTTTTTGTGAGGGGTAACTTGATTGTGTTATTTCACTACATAAACCATTTCGAACAACAGAGAATCAAAGAAACGTTATTGATGGTATGGCATTGTAACCTAGAGACAACAAGGTAATACAATCACATTTACTGAGAGGGTATTTATTGTATAAATTTGTAGTTAGAGGGTGATAACAATGTTATTGAAATAGGCATGTTCACCTTAAAGAAAAATCACACAATCGAGCATTTAATTAATGATTTATCAATAAGACACTCATCATATAGGTTTGGTCTACAAAGTGTCATTACATCTCTTTTACTAGTTTCAAAATTAACAAATAGATTCCAGACTTTTGCCCAACCCTGACATTAATTTCTTTGAGAGGCTATATTTTCTGTCTATGCCATCTTGCACTCTTTTGTTTTAGAAACGAAGACCTTTAAAATAAGGTGTAACTCGAGGTAGGCTTACATTTAAAATTTGTAAGACTTCCTTCATGGACCATCTCCTGGCTTTGCTACAAACAAGTAAAATATGTATAAATCTTTGGTATGTACATTACTACAAAGTCTCATTACATTTCTTCAAATAGTTTTAAAATTTATAAATATATTCCAGACTTTTTTGCAACCCTGTATATTCATATAATTAAACTATCAGTTGAATTAATAATTTGTTTTTTCTGATAAACATATAAGTACATATGCACATCTTTTTCTTCTCTTCTTATAAATTAAAATAATATATTATTTTCTGTTCATTTTAATTACGTTAGGAACTGATTAGAGTGTATTTTATTTTTAGTCTAGCCAATATTATTGTTACAATTTATAGTTAATTTTTTTTCCTTTTGTCTTATATTGCTTAGTATTTTGTTCTTAGGGTTAATTGTAAGAAAGGGCCTTGTGGCCCTAAATTCACCCTTATTTAAATTGTAAATTTGCAAATAAAGACATTTATTTATTTTATTTATTTTGATCTTACTTAAACTATTAGTTGATTATTACATTTAATTTTTGAAATTACTACTCTTTTATAACGATTTTTTATTGCACGGTGCACCAAAGTGTGTTATTAGAGTGTGAACTCTCAAAAACCTGGATACTCACTGGAATTTATGAATTATATCCACCAATTATTGAAAGTATCCTAGCCCATAGTAAATATTTAAAAAGAAAACTTCATAGTACATAGATTCTATAGAATTTCATTAGTCAATTTTATAAACAGTACAACTCACATAAACCTCTAATGTACTCTTCAAATACCAAATATTCACGTTGTATAACAATAGAGATGTTAAGCTTGTTGTATACACTATGTACCAGTAGACTTGTTGTTAGAGTACATGTTTCGAAGTACACTAATGTGGAAAATCTATCATTCAGAGTGAGTTGTGTGGAGACCCACGGCCATTTAGTCTTTCCTGAGAAATGTCATCTAAGTACGAGATATCCTTAGTTAAGCCTTAGTGGTTTCTGTGGAGATCTTTGGAGGGAAAACTATTCCAGTACCTGTTTACCACTTCGAGTGCTGGTCCTAAATATGGAAGTCATTTGAAGAATGCTGGCCATTTTTTGTACTTTTTAAAACTTAATATATTTAAAATCATTAAACAAAGAACAGTTCTACTTCCATGTCTGGATTCTATATTTCTCTTCCTTTTATCAATTTACAATTAAAATCGCGTTTTTTTTATCTCATAATATCAGTTAGTTAGTAATAGTGTTTTAAAATAAATAAAAAACCAAACCAAGGGCAATTGAGCATACAATATAATTTTATTGCCCTATTCATACAAAACTAAGTAAAATAAGTACTAATAAAATACTTGTTTCTTATTTACATGCTCTATTTACACTTTGCAATAGAGTCCACTCACTAAACAATGGTTCTGAAACGTGCGGACAAAGGCAGTGCAGTCTAGCGGCTACAACTCAATCACATTGGCTAAAAACAGTATAGTGTTCACATTCTAGTGGTGAAAAGGCTTACTAAAGACCGTTTAGAATACCAGTCTCGGTATTAATACTCAATAGGCTTTTTAACAAAACTAAAACATGATCCTGTAAAAATATGGGATACGCATTCTTCGGAAGGTATGCTACTCTGTAGCTGCGTATCCCGTAGTCAAAGTGTTAACATTTTTATATAGTATTTTTTTACCTATTGCACATTTGTTTTACGAAATAAAAGATATAAGCTACCTATGGGGGTAATATTAGAATTGATTGTTATCATTTTTAATAAAATGTTACTCATTTTCATTTACAAATTTGTACATTTTACTTCTGTTTACCAAAATTAACATATTGTGGATATTTGTTTAGTGGATATCTATTCATATTCATATATATATATATATATATATATATATATATATATATATATATATATATATATAGTTTTAGCTTAGGCACCTTCTTTTCTTGGATTATTATATCCCATCGAAATGCGAGCATTATTCTTTATGTCAAACATTACTGCGTTTAGTAAATTCTTTCAATGTTTGCTCCAAATCTGTTTTAATAATTTACCAGACACAATTTAAAAAAGTAAAAATAAATGTGAGTTTTACAAAAATGGAAATCATGGTTACTTTCAGCTGATGTTACTTGATTATTTATTTTGTTTATCTTAAACTAGTTCGATATAAAAGACATTATTCACAAAGAAAATGCAGTTTTATTGGTTTTTTGTTATTAATTATGAGCGATATTTGTTTTTAATACACCTGAATACATTTAATTTTTTTTTTCATACTTATTTTTAGTACCCTAATTTAGTTTATTTCCTTTTAGTTTAGTTAGTGTTATCGGATATTTCTCAAACAAATTCTAATTTCTTTTCATGGTACATTTTTTTCAAAACATGACTATCCATAACTTAGTTTTTTTAGTTTTAGGGTAGATGTTCCCAAGAAATAAATACTTGTTTATTTTATATTAGTAATACGTTATAGTGATGTGTTCATCTGGACTCCAAAAGACTATATAAACTTAAAAGTGATGGTATTCTCTAAACAGGCCTAGGGAGAGTACCTTTTTTCCTCTTGATCAAATAATAATCTTTAAATCAAGAAAATTTACATAAAAAATTTAATATATATAAATTATATATATATGTATGTAATATATATGGTATTACATATATATTACATACACATCTATGTAAATATATGGTAAATTAGCTATTTTATTTTATTCTAATTAGAAGAATTTTAATTAGTAAATAATACAGCTTTTTAATATAAATTAACATGTTTATTTTGTAAATCAACTTATAAATATAGTTGATCTACAATCACCCATTCTTGTTAACAAGTCCATACTAAATAACATTCTAAGAAAATTTTATCGAAATATTACTTAATATAACATAATTACCATTAATAAAAATATATCCCTCGTTCGTATGCCTGTATTGATAGTAACATGTGTTTTAGCATATTTTACTAATTTTGTTTAGAAAAGAAATTTATTGATACAAACTACTTTAATCCAATTTCAAATGAAAACCAGATTTTAAAGACTCCTTGGGCCGTGGAGGGCATTGTCCCAGGTTAGAATCTCTTACTGTGCTAGATGTTAGTATTTCACTCGCTGAATAAAGTTTACGCACATGGTTGCAGGCCCAAGTCAACTAGCGAGTGAGGTTTTTGTTTTGAACATAAATAAAAAATATATAACTAACAAATGACTACTAAGTCTTTACTTATCCGTATGAAAGAAAACGAACTGATAAGTATGGTGTTTTCTAGCGCATATTCTTCAAATATCAGGTTTATTGTAGATTCAGATGTCGTTTTACGTTTTGTGATACTGATCAGGCTTGACGTACTCTAGATATATAGTTTTGTGATACTGATCAGGCTTGAGGTACTCTAGATAAATAGTTTTGTGATAATGATAAGGCTTTACGTACTCTAGACATATAATTTTGTGATACTGATAAGGCTTGACTTACTCTAGATATACAGATTTGTGATACTGATAAGGCTTGACGTACTCTAGATATATAGTTTTTTGATACTGATAAGGATTGACGTACTCTAGACATATAGTTTTGTGATACTGATAGGCTTGACGTACTCTAGATATATAGTTTTGTGATACTGATAGTGCTTGACGTACTCTAGATATATAGAACTGGGATACTGATAAGGCTTGACGTACTCTAGATATATAGTTTTGTGATACTGATAAGGCTTGACGTACTCTAGACATATAGTTTTGTGATACTGATAAGACTTGACGTACTCTAGACATATAGAACTGGGATACTTATAAGATTTGACGTACTCTAGACATATAGTTTTGTGATACTGATAAGGCTTGACGTACTCTAGATATATAGTTTTGTGATACTGATAAGGCTTGACGTACTCTAGACATATAGTTATGTGATACTGATAAGGCTTGACGTACTCTAGATATATAGTTTTATGATACTGATAAGGCTTGACGTACTCTAGATATATAGTTTTGTGATACTGATAAGGCTTGACGTACTCTAGATATATAGTTTTGTGATACTGGAAAGACTTAACGTACTCTGGATATATAATTTTGTGATACTGATAAGGATTGACGTACTCTAGATATATAGTTTTGTGATACTGATAAGGCTTGACGTACTCTAGATATATAGTTTTGTGATACTGATAAGGCTTGACGTACTCTAGATATATAGATCTGGGATACTGATAAGGATTGACGTACTCTAGATATATAGTTTTGTAATACTGATAAGGCTTGACGTACTCTAGATATATAGTTTTGTGATACTGATAAGGCTTGACGTACTCCAGATATATAGTATTGTGATACTGATAAGGTTTAACGTACTCTAGATATATAGTTTTGTGATACTGATAAGGCTTGGCGTACTCTAGATATATAGTTTTGTGATACTGATAAGACTTGACGTACTCTACATATATAGTTTTGTGATACTGATAAGGCTTGACGTACTCTAGATATATAGTTGTGTGATACTGATAAGGATTGACGTACTCTAGATATATAGTTTTGTGATACTGATAAGGCTTGACATACTCTAGATATATAGTTTTGTGATACTGATATGCTTGACGAACTCTAGATATGTAGTTTTGTAATACTGATAAGGCTTGACGTACTCTAGATATATAGAACTGGGATACTGATAAGGCTTGACGTACTCTAGATATATAGTTTTGTGATGCTGATAAGGCTTGACGTACTCTAGATATATAGTTTTGTGATACTGAAAAGGCTTGACGTACTCTAGATATATAATTTTGTGATACTGATAATGATTGACGTACTCTAGATATATAGTTTTGTGATACTGATAAGGCTTGACGTACTCTAGATATATAGTTTTGTGATACTGATAAGGCTTGACGTACTCTAGACATATAGTTATGTGATACTGATAAGGCTTGACGTACTCTAGATATATAGTTTTATGATACTGATAAGGCTTGACGTACTCTAGATATATAGTTTTGTGATACTGATAAGGTTTGACGTACTCTAGATATATAGTTTTGTGATACTGGAAAGACTTAACGTACTCTGGATATATAATTTTGTGATACTGATAAGGATTGACGTACTCTAGATATATACTTTTGTGATACTGATAAGGCTTGACCTACTCTAGATATATAGTTTTGTGATACTGATAAGGCTTGACGTACTCTAGATATATAGATCTGGGATACTGATAAGGATTGACGTACTCTAGATATATAGTTTTGTGATACTGATAAGGCTTGACGTACTACAGATATATAGTATTGTGATACTGATAAGGTTTAACGTACTCTAGATATATAGTTTTGTGATACTGATAAGGCTTGGCGTACTCTAGATATATAGTTTTGTGATAATGATAAGACTTGACGTACTCTAGATATATAGTTTTGTGATACTGATAAGGCTTGACGTACTCTAGATATATAGTTGTGTGATACTGATAAGGCTTGACGTACTCTAGATATATAGTTGTGTGATACTGATAAGGATTGACAAACTCTAGATATATAGTTTTGTGATACTGATAAGGCTTGACGTACTCTAGATATGTAGTTTTGTGATACTGATAAGGCTTGACGTACTCTAGATATATAGAACTGGGATACTGATAAGGCTTGACGTACTCTAGATATATAGAACTGGGATACTGATAAGGCTTGACGTACTCTAGATACATAGTTTTGTGATGCTGATAAGGCTTGACGTACTCTAGATATATAGTTTTGTGATACTGATAAGGCTTGACGTACTCTAGATATATATAGTTTTGTGATACTGATAAGGCTTGACGTACTCTAGATATATAGAACTGGGATACTGATAAGGCTTGACGTACTCTAGACATATAATTTTGTGATACTGATTAGGCTTGACGTACTCTAGATATATAGTTTTGTAATACTGATAAGGCTTGACGTTTTCTAGACATATAGTTTTGTGATACTGATAAGGCTTGACGTACTCTAGATATATAGTTTTGTGATACTGAAAAGGCTTGACGTACTCTAGATATATAGTTTTGTGATACTGATAAGGCTTGACGTACTCTAGATATATAGTTTTGTGATACTGATAAGGCTTGACCTACTCTAGATATATAGTTTTGTGATACTGATAAGGCTTGACGTACTCTAGATATATAGTTTTGTGATACTGATAAGGCTTGACGTACTCTAGATATATAGTTTTGTAATACTGATAAGGCTTGACGTACTCCAGATATATAGTATTGTGATACTGATAAGGTTTAACGTACTCTAGATATATAGTTTTGTGATACTGATAAGGCTTGGCGTACTCTAGATATATAGTTTTGTGATACTGATAAGACTTGACGTACTCTAGATATATAGTTTTGTGATACTGATAAGGCTTGACGTACTCTAGATATATAGTTGTGTGATACTGATAAGGATTGACAAACTCTAGATATATAGTTTTGTGATACTGATAAGGCTTGACATACTCTAGATATATAGTTTTGTGATACTGATAAGGCTTGACGTACTCTAGATATGTAGTTTTGTAATACTGATAAGGCTTGACGTACTCTAGATATATAGAATTGGGATACTGATAAGGCTTGACGTACTCTAGATATATAGTTTTGTGATGCTGATAAGGCTTGACGTACTCTAGATATATAGTTTTGTGATACTGAAAAGGCTTGACGTACTCTAGATATATAATTTTGTGATACTGATAATGATTGACGTACTCTAGATATATAGTTTTGTGATACTGATAAGACTTGACGTACTCTAGATATATAGTTTTGTGATACTGATAAGGCTTGACGTACTCTAGACATATAGTTATGTGATACTGATAAGGCTTGACGTACTCTAGATATATAGTTTTATGACACTGATAAGGCTTGACGTACTCTAGATATATAGTTTTGTGATACTGATAAGGCTTGACGTACTCTAGATATATAGTTTTGTGATACTGGAAAGACTTAACGTACTCTGGATATATAATTTTGTGATACTGATAAGGATTGACGTACTCTAGATATATAGTTTTGTGATACTGATAAGGCTTGACCTACTCTAGATATATAGTTTTGTGATACTGATAAGGCTTGACGTACTCTAGATATATAGATCTGGGATACTGATAAGGATTGACGTACTCTAGATATATAGTTTTGTGATACTGATAAGGCTTGACGTACTACAGATATATAGTATTGTGATACTGATAAGGTTTAACGTACTCTAGATATATAGTTTTGTGATACTGATAAGGCTTGGCGTACTCTAGATATATAGTTTTGTGATACTGATAAGACTTGACGTACTCTAGATATATAGTTTTGTGATACTGATAAGGCTTGACGTACTCTAGATATATAGTTGTGTGATACTGATAAGGATTGACGTACTCTAGATATATAGTTGTGTAATACTGATAAGGATTGACAAACTCTAGATATATAGTTTTGTGATACTGATAAGGCTTGACGTACTCTAGATATGTAGTTTTGTGATACTGATAAGGCTTGACGTACTCTAGATATATAGAACTGGGATACTGATAAAGCTTGACGTACTCTAGATATATAGAACTGGGATACTGATAAGGCTTGACGTACTCTAGATACATAGTTTTGTGATGCTGATAAGGCTTGACGTACTCTAGATATATAGTTTTGTGATACTGATAAGGCTTGACGTACTCTAGATATATATAGTTTTGTGATACTGATAAGGCTTGACGTACTCTAGATATATAGAACTGGGATACTGATAAGGCTTGACGTACTCTAGACATATAATTTTGTGATACTGATAAGGCTTGACGTACTCTAGATATATAGTTTTGTGATACTGATAAGGCTTGACGTACTCTAGATATATAGTTTTGTGATACTGATAAGGCTTTACGTACTCTTGACATATAGTTTTGTGATACTGGTAAGGCTTGACGTACTCTAAATATATAGTTTTGAAATAAAGGTTTAAGTAATAAATAAACCTGGGCCTGACAGGAGTTGAATACACGTTAACAAGTTACGTTCTGTTTTGAGCACTTGAAGTGTCCCAAATCCCCTAACAATAACAATCAAGAACAATGCAACGCAAACAATAACCAACAAACTTCCAGCGTGACTATAAATGACCCAATAAATGTTAATTTAATCTTCTTTGTCTTTTTACTGTAACAAAATACAAGACAGTGCACTTTATTAAATAGCAAAACCATGGTATTTAATTTTATTTGCTGGTATATATTTATGTCAAAAATAAAAATTAGGTAAATATGAAAGTGTAGTGAATTTCCTAGTTACGTTTATAGCCTCATTCCCTAGTAAGGACATTATTTTAAATAATTATCAATTGTATCTGACACATGGTAAAATTATAATTAACTTGGTCATGTTACAGCAACTAACTGCCTTTCAGAAAATTAAGAGCTAAATATTTTATTTCACAAACTAGACGTTTGTTAGTTTTGTCAATAGTCACTGTGATTGTTAATGCTTTGTGACTAAAATTATTAATAAATTTACAAAATAAAATATTATTTGAATTTTAATCCGACTAAAGCACGGTACCAGTCGGTATAAAAACTCTTACAAAACAATATAGCTTGTGGATACAAAAATGTTTATGATTTTCCTTTAATATATGAATTCCATTAAGTTTTATATATATATATATATATATATATATATATATATATATATATATATATATATAGGTAAAGTGCAAACACATATTTGAACTCTCAGAGCATTCAGAATTCCGAAATGTTGATGTGGGTATGAATATTATTTATATATATAAAATATATGTATAAGCAGTACGTTATATTTTATAAATAGGTTTAATGAACATGTAGGCAAAGGTCAAAGAACTAAAAACTATAACAGTGTTGTGTATTTAATGTACAAAGTCCTGTTACACTTAGCTTAATCATACAATTTTATTCTGTAGAATCTTTTCAACTACAACAGTAGAGGTGCTAATGAAATAGTGATAGTAAAGCTACCTTCAAGATCTATTTAATTGGCAACACTAGATTTAGGACCAAAATTATGGACTAAACTTCCACTTAATTTAAGATCAGTTCCATACAAAACATTCAGAAACAAAAATGAATTGTTACTATTGGACAATCCGCTGTATGATAAATGTGAATTTGTTGATATTATAATTATATTAAAATAAAAACTCTGATTTCTTTTTTATTTTTAAACAAAAATATAAGAATCGTGATAAATTAATGAATGAACAGGTTAATTTTTATTCCGAAGTAGTTTTTTATAATATATTTTCAGGGACTAAAAGAACAGAAGTAACAGCCAATAGGGATTAAATAATATCATATCAGCCGCCATTTTGACAATTCCAGCCAATGGGGTCACGTGATCAATTTCTACAAATTGAATTGTTGAACACCATTTTCCATTCTTTTGTGAATCCCTCTGGTCTGAGGAAGGTGAACGTGGTTCACCGAAATCGATCACCATAATGTTTGTGCATTTTGTACTTGTATTGTGATATATTTGTGCATTTTTTACTTATATTGTAATAGATTTTGTGTTGTGTTACGTTTTACTTGTACTGTATTGTACATTGTAATCTGTTCCAGTAAAAAATAAGTATTATTAAGCGTTATGTCAACAAAAAAGGCAAATTCTGATACGGAGTATAAATTGATCATGAAAACCTTACATACATGTCTAGTAGAGTCTTAAAGCAATCAATAAATAAATTACAAAATAAAATCTACCTTAAATATTAAAACACTAAAACACGTTTTCAAAGTTCAAATTTTCTGTGGGTGCTTATTTAACTTAGTTTTTAAAAATCACATATATTATATTCTTCTTTTATATAATAAGGGTTTTATATTTATATTCTTAAAAAATGATGATATAAAAAATTAAAACTTGTTATACATCGCAGAATGTTTATCAACGCTGCTGATTTGTTATTTTATTTAGTCCATAATTAATTGCTAAGTATATCAACTCTATTTCAAAATTAAGGCAACGTATTTGAAGTATGTACAACATTTACACCTTTAATCCTCAAAACCTACAATTTTGAGACATTGCAATGCTCCATATGAAAAACATAATTTTTGTGACTAAACAAATGGAAAAGGTAAGACGGGATATTTTTTGTTATAGCTGATAATATGAGATAGAAGCTTTTCATAAGCCCTTCATCCTTCCTCTTTACTAAACCTCTTTCAATGAAATACGAGCAACCCCTCACTACCTCACTCCCCCCTCCGTCTAAACCCAGAAGCCTTTGTAATGACCTTTCTTAAGACGGATATATCTCAACTATATCGTTGTTAGTTCGTTTCACTTTTGTTGTAACAACTTTCAAAGAAGTAATATTCTACGTCCTCACTCGTAAATTTTCAACAAAGTATATTTACGAAGAATAATCTCGCACTTTACTCTGTAATGAACCATTGTTGCTGGAAATATTTATAAGGAAGTCTATACACTCATTCCAACCAAACTAAATTAAAATGTAAGATATGTAACAGATTTGTTTACAAAAACATTTACAGAAATGCTTTACAAATACCATATGTAACTATAAAAGCTATCTTCTTTTACTATAATAAAATATTGTGATAGAATTGTCTATCAAAGGACAATAAAGGAAACTTTAATGGAAAAACTATACGTTTCAGTAATAATATACTTATAGTTATGATTGTGTTGATAAGATAATATATTATTTAAGAACTAATGTCATGTAAATAATGTCATGAAAGGTTCGATTTTATTTAATATTTCCATTCTCAAAAGGATTAATATTGATTAAACACATACTAAAGTTATTTAAAAAGTTTCAAAACTATAAATAACTCAATACTAATACCTTATTGTGAGAGATTGTTATTTACAACATCTTTCTCTGTAAGTAAATGACCTTAAACTTAGGGCATTTCTTACTCTCCGTGAATTGTCTTTTTACACAGTAATAAACTGTAAAGGCTTACATAATGCTTAATTATTTGTTGACGTCCTAAATAATAAATAATATCTGTTAGGAAATCTTTGAATAAGCTATATTTTTTTAAACAATGTTGACAAAATAAAGTTTTAAAATTAAATAAAATAATTATGTAACAATATATTCATTAAATCAGACGGACTCCCTTAACAAATAGGACATACATTTCCAATTAATTTATTTTATAATTTTATTTACCCTAATTAGAATATTCAAAAACGTTTAATATAATTAACATACAAGTGTTAACATTCATTTCTGAAACCTCACAGTATAGCATGAATAATAACATGAAACATGTATGATAACAGTCTGAAGAAGCTTTGGGTTGTAAGAACTGGGTACATGAAATGTAATTACTATGTTATGTGTATACTACGTATGATATTTATATAGTTAGTAACAATAATATTATAAATTCGACACATGTTAGTTCCGACTAACATGTCATATTATTACTCACTGTAAAAAGCAATAAAGTTCAATATTTGGTTTGCTTAGCAATATTAATGTTTGTAAGACAAAGTCTTGCATGTGCTAATATATTTACGTACTTTTAAGCAGAAATGCTTTACAAATACTTAATTAAACATATATTAGTTAGATTGGTTTTTTCCGATTCGTATCCTTATATATATAACACGTGAAGCCTTTTTTTTTTTTTTTTTTTTTTTTTTTTTTTTTTTTTTTTTTGTCAACACAACTATTCCTTTATTTCTTAACTAATTTAAACAGTTGAGGTGTCATAGAATTTGCCTCTGTTCTTAGTTGTGAAATAAGGTCGTGATTCTTCAGTATTTTTACCCTTAAGGGCATGGGACGAAGAAGTACGTTTTTGGGCTACAAGAATAACATAGGAAAAGAGATTTAAACTAACCGAAGCTTAAAATTTAAATAATGGCTGAGGTGTAACGCACGCAGTGAATGACGGGTTGACAAGCGAAGCGTGCAGGGGGTCCCCTGGTATATTTTAATTCCCGTAGTGTAAATGTAAATAGTAAGAAATTCTTCAGAAATGAAGAAGCTTTAAGGCAGTGGATTGGTCTGCATGATATAGAAAGTGAAATAACAAATCAGACAAACTGTCAATATTCGTAAATAATTTTAAAAAATGTAGTACACTTTTATTTTTATCTTAAAATTAGGTCTTAAATACAGTTTATCCTGTATTGTTGCTTTTGAGGAAAAACTGCCATATTATTTTAAGAAGATTATAGAAAATAATAAGGAAATACAGCCAACATGTCCCAATTTACATAAACCCCAGTGAACCTTACAGTAAGCTTCTGAATGTAAGAAAGTATCATTTATATTTATTTATCGTCGAAACATTTTAAATTTATAGGTGAATGCAACAAGCTGTCTAAAAGTGATACACATATTTATATATACCTGGATATACTTGAGTTTTGCATTATATATACTTATTAGTCAGTATATATATATATATATATATATATATATATATATATATATATATATCTAAAAATGGTCTCGAGTGTTATTTGGTTGTTAAAATCTCGTATGAATTCCCTAAGTATGATATAATTTTCATACCTAAAAATAAATGTTAAAGTATTTCTTTGCAAATTTTACATATTGCTGTGCAAATGTATTAATATTAACTGTTTTACTAGATGATAAATAAAAGCCACAGCCCTATAGTTACACTTTGGTCATGAAGTAATTAAATTACCTATCCATTACTTAATTAAATAGATAAGGTAAGTAATTAAGTAAGTTACCAAATTAAGTAGATCTTAATTGAGGAACTCCTTCAGCTGTTTGTGCTGAGTGCTTATTATTAATATTTTATCAACCCAATGATATTAAAAGAACTGACAAACTTCACGAGAACATTAGAAACCATGTTTACTGTAGATATCGAGGTACTTGGCCGAACTTTGCCAATTGAACCGTGATTCTCGTTCAATCTCTGCGGCTATGAAACTGCGACAAGCCTCGTGCATTTCAATTGAGAAACTTTGTTAATACCTGGCGTACTTTGAGGATTATAAACCCTATCCGGTACTTATGCTTTCGTATGACAGTTTTACTTTATACTATTAAGTATAAAGTATGGAATTTTCATAATTAATATTCTGTTGATTTAACAAATAAGATATTCAATATAATAATTTGTGAGTAATAATTCATTCTCCTCTAAATGTATACTCGTTTGATTTTGGTATTCACGTATTGTAACCTTAAAGAATAGACTACACTATTTTTACTGTCTACTAGAAGGTCAATATTTTTGGTTTTATTTTCAAGAAAATGGTCTCTGAATAAAATAAACGAACACCACTTCTTCAATAATTTTACTCTTCTGTGTTACTTTTTTTAATAGCAAATAAAAAGGCAAAATATTTTTAAAACAAAATTTATACTTAAATGAAGTATATTTCTAGAATTATAATTAATAAAGTTTCTTTTTTTCTCCGAAATGAATTATTCATTAGTTCCAAGGTTTTTATATAATTTGAACTTTAATCTTTTATAACTCAAAGTTGTTTATATCTCAATAAAAAATGTTGTTCCTATCGTAAGTATGTAGCAACGAGACGGGATGAAAAACGATCCAAAGGAGGTCCACAGACCGCGCGACACACACACAACTACACTCACTCTACGAGACGTGAGAAAAACTGCTCTTTTGAGACAGGTAACAAAACAGTGAACGAATCACGAGTGGCGAGATCGTGGGTTTCGGCGACGCGACTTTAGTAGAACTTACCAGAAACTGCAAAAACTTCCCTATATAACCTCGGTCGAAGAAGGGGAAAATAACCAAATAGTAAGGTGGAGGTGGGACTATTGGTAAAAGAGGATTTGTGCTTGGTCTTCAGACTCAAAGAAAAATTGTCTGGGCATGTCAGAGAAATCCAAAATGTCTTTTCGGACATTCGGACATAGATAAAATATATAAATATATATCTTTTCTTCGTAAGCCGTATATATATCTTATTAAATTCTCTTTCCCATGCAAGTGACATTTTTTTGTTTCTTGCATTATCATTTTCAATTTTTCAGGAAAACTTTAAAATTGTTATTCAAAACATTCTGTGCAAATTCTATCTTCCTAGCTGTAATAGTTTTCTAAATATTTTAATTTTTCTGTTGCCTTCAAACAATATTATTTCATTTATTTATTCAATCAATAAATGTAACCAAAAAGTTAATACAGTTTTATTACTTAGTATTATATTTTATTATAACTTATGGCCTTTAATTATTTTGATGTATTATATTGATAAATTTGTATATTATAATAATGTTTGGTAAAGTATAAATGAATGATTTTATTAAAATAATTATTCTTTTTATAAATATTTGTGTAATGACATACCATACAATTTACAGTTACTGTATTTTACTACGATTTAAAATATTAACCCGAATTTTTTATCTAAACCTACTCGTATATCGTTGGTTTCATGTTCGGTAAAGTTTATTTTTACGCGCTGTCCAGGAATCATTTTAAAATCTTTTGCTAGATGTAACTCACCAAAGATGCGTTTTCTGAACCTTTAATAAATAGCTCTTTCTAAGGAACAGTCGACACTAGTTACTAGCAATGACTACACTCGTTTACCTACACTCATTCACCCCTCAGAATCGCCCATATATCTACAATCGGTGTCTTAGGAATAACAATAATATTAACTTTGAGTAAACATGTAAACTTTGATAAAAATTCATATTTATTAACAAACCAAAATAGTAATTAGAATAAAGCTGAAAGCCAAGAGCAGAAGTCTTTGATATTCCCTTCACCTACCAACTTTAGAAGTTCCCTTCTAAGGAAATATTTGCAATCTCTCTCCCTCTTTCATCTTCTTACCCTAAACCCACAATCCTTGGACTGATCTTTTCTCAGACGACCCTTAGTAATATTGAGCCACAGAATAAATCGACTGGCGTGTTGCTTTTAAAATAAAATACGTGAAAATACATAGCTTTTTAGTAAAATTAATTTTCAATTCCAATAAATTTAAGTAATGTATTATAGGGTTAGAAAAAATATATTTTAAATACGCATTTAAATTTATTTAGTGATCACTAAGCAGAATAAACTTTACAAATAGTTTGTAAATGTTAATATGAATTGTTATTTTAATTGTGTTACTGTTATGTTTAATTGTTATGTTAATTGCGTCCAACATTTTACATCCAAATATTGAAAATGAAGATAAATTCAATAATTCAGGAATATATAGGATTAACTGAAATGATTGTAATATTTTTTTCATAGGTCAGACTGTAAATTTTAGCAAAAGATATAAAAACCATATTCTGCTTTTAAAAATAAGAAACCTGAAAGATCTAATGTAGCTAAACACCTTTTGAATTGTACCCACAGTTTGAATAAAATAGATGAAAATGTAGATATTATACAAGTTTGTATTAAGGGTAGGATTATGAATGCTTGGGGAGTTATTTATTTTTAAAGAAAAACGTAAGGATCTTATAAACTAACGAATGAACATTCCTGGCCTCAAGAAGGGCTGAGACTGTGGTCGGGAAGAGCATAATTCAGGTGAATACAACAAGAGGATGTCCACAGGGCGGAGTACTGTCTCCCTTGTTGTGGAGCCTGGTCATAGACGAGCTTCTCAGGATAATCACTGGGAATGGTCTCATATGCTTCGGCTATGCAGACGACATCGTCATAATGGCCCGAGGAAAATTTGAAGAAATTCTCTGTGATTTGATCCAGAGAGGTCTAGAGGCTGTGCAGAGATGGTGCCAGGGAGTAGGGCTTAGGGTCAATCCTGCCAAGACTAATCTGGTACCATTCACCAGGAAAAGGAATCTACCACGTCTGAGAGCGATCAGATTTGATGGAGTAGAGATTGAGTGGAAGGCAGAAGTGAAATATTTAGGAATCACACTAGATAAAAAACTTCTGTGGAGGAGACATATAGAGGAGACCATGAGTAAAGCAAAGCTAGCACTGATGGTGTGCAGAAGGATTGCGGGAAATTCTTGGGGCTGTCAACCAAGGATACTGCACTGGATGTACACGATGATAGTGAGACCCTCCATCACTTATGGTGCTATTGTATGGTCGGGGAGAACGGGTTTGGACACCGTTAAAAAAGCACTCGGCAGTGTACAGAGGCTCGCATGCATTTGCATTACGGGAGGGATGAGGTCTTGTCCCACAGCAGCTATGGAAATGATTCTCCACCTCGCGCCCTTGCATCTTCACGTTGAGGAGGTGGCGAGGGTGTCTGAGGTGAGAATAAACAGGATCATTACCAGGCAAAATATGAACTTCGGAACTCCTCGGGATTTCTGGGATTTTCCGAGGGACTCTATAGTCAGGAAGTTTGATTTTGAACGATCGTTTCAAAGGGAACTGAGCACAAAAAGGGACTGGAGTGGAGAAAGCATCCGCACAATGTCCAGCAGCCACATTATGTGGTTTACAGATGGTTCTAAGACTGAGGAGGGGACCGGTTCCGGTGTGTTTGGGCCAGGTACCAAACTCTCGGAGGTGATGGGGGAGTTCCCTAGTGTATTTCAGGCGGAAATTCACGCCATTGATACATGCATTAGAATCAATCTGGAAAGGGAATATAGGGGCAAGATGATTGCTATAATGTCGGACAGTCAGGCAGCCATCCAAGCACTGAGTTCTCCTATTATCAGGTCGGGGATGGTTTGGGAGTGCCGGCAGAGACTTAACTTGCTAGGGAGAAGCAACAAGGTGACACTTCAATGGGTGCCGGGACACATTGGTGTTGAAGGGAATGAGAAGGCAGATGAGCTTGCAAGGAAGGGGGCATCGACCCCGCTTGTGGGACCAGAGCCTTTTTGTGGCCTTGGAGATGCCTTCTTCAAGGAAGAAATTAAAAGGACAATGGTGGCCAAAAGAGACAGACTCTGGAGGGCCACAGCAGGGCTGAGACAAGCTAAGAAGCTGTTGGGAGGCAGGAACTTCAACAGATTCAAAGTATGCATAGGCCTAAGCAAAACCAGACTGAAGAGGGTAACAGGCTTCCTTACTGGGCATTGCCTACTGAGGAGGCATGCTAGGAATCTGGGTCTGGTAGAAGATGCATCATGTAGATTCTGTGGAATGGGAGAGGAAGACCCTCTTCATTTACTGGAAGAGTGTGATGCTATAGCGACAAAGAGAGCCAGGCATCTGGGTCGGTACCAGATTAGACTGGAAGAAATACCACATCTAGAGATCATCCAGATCCTCCGATTCCTAGAGGATCTGGGAATTGATGAATTGTGACCGAGCAGTCTCGGGCAGAGCATGGGGGGCAAAATAGATCTTGATAGGTCCAGTTGCTTAAATTTCACCCCAAATCACAATACAATACAATACAATACAACGAATGAACAGGTTATTTTGATTCCGAAATAGTTTTTTATAATGTGTTTTCAGCGATTAAAAGAACAGAAGTAACAGCCAATTATATCAATCGTTTTAACTGTGAGAAGAAGAGATGGACGAATAGGCCACTCTGTATACCGGAAACCTACACATACCAATAGATATTTAAATGCTGCTTCCCACCATCATCCGGCACAGAAGAATGCAGTTTTAAACACTTTAATCAATCGAGCCATTCACATTTCAGACCAAAATAGTTAGAAGAAAGAAAGACAAATATTACATTCAACATTAAAACAGAATGGATATTCAGTTAGAGAAATCAATAATACTATTGGAAAACAGTTGAAGAGGAAAGAACAAGACAATAGAGTAGATACAAGACAAGATAGGGATACCTCAAAAAAGGCGTATCTACCTTACATAAAGGGAACAACGGAAAAGATTGGCAGGCTATTAAGCAAAGAAAATACAAAAACCATTTACAAGCCACCGAATAGATTAAAAAATTTTCTGAGGCCAGTCAAAGATAAAATTCCACTAGCTATGCCTGGAGTATATGAAATACCTTGTAGTTGCGGGTCAGTCTACATAGGGGAAACCAAGAGGTTAATTTCCACAAGGATTAAGGAACATATAAGGCATACTAAGAATGAAGATACGGAAAAGTCTGCTGTTGCTGAACATAGCACAAAAAGTAATCATGGAATTTTATTTGACAAAACTAAAGTCCTTGCCAACATCCCACATTACTACCCGAGAATCGTAAGGGAAGCCATAGAAATATATAAAAGAAGAAATAATTTTAATAAGGATGATAGTATACGGCTGCCAAAGGCATGGGAACCCATTTTAAGTAAATTGAAATAAAATGGAAGAGTCAGCCATATTGATTTTTCGGCCAATGACCGTAGGTCACGAGGATCGTGCCTCCGCCCCCCTCTCCAGCACACCTGCCAACCAGTCCCCACCCCACCACCTGTTATAAAGCGGGAAGGTCACTTGCCGATTTCAGTCTCAGAGAAACCACTGAGGATGCCACATCACAGTATGGGCGAAACGTCTGGTCATCTTGTAAATATTGTAGATAGTACCTTGACGCGGTTGTCACCGGAAACTGTAGGTGATCTCTAACTTCAGACCAATATGCTTGCTGCCAACTTTTTCAAAGATCTTTGAATCTGTGGTAAAAGATGAGTTAATAAAATACATTGAGATAAATGACATGTTTTCAGTAAGTCAGCATGGATTCAGAAGCAAAAGATCGACAAATAGTGCTTTGATCGACTTGACAAATGACATCCTTAAATCATTGGACGATTCAAATGTTGGCCTTGGTATGATGTGTGATTTGTTCAAAGCCTTTGATCGTGTGAGGCATAATATTTTGCTAGTAAAACTCGAATGTTATGGAATCAAAGGACATTGTTTGAGATGGTTTGGTTCTTACCTCCAGAACAGAAAACAACGGACAACAATAACATTGAATAATGTAAAAATAATCTCAGAATAGAAAGTAGTCCCTCATGGTGTTCCACAGTGTTCTCGGTCCTTTGCTCTCATTGATATACATTAATGACCTGCCTTCCTGTGCAAATAAAAGATAGTGATGTACGCTGATGACACTACAGCACATGTAACCAGACAGACAATAAGTGAAGTGGAGCAAGCGATGAGTGATCTGATAGAGATGTTAGATTAGTGGTTTGCAGTTAATGGGCTAAATTTAAATAAGGAAAAAACAAGCATAATACAGTTTAAAACTCAAACAATAGTAAATTATGCAAACAAGTACCATGGGGCGATAGCAGAGACAGTGAAATTGCTTGGTCTAGTTTTTGACTCAACACTTAAATGGAAAGCGCACATAGAATATATTACTTCGAGGCTGAACAAAGCAATATTTAACATGTCATGTCTGATTCATATAGCGAGCAGGAGAATTAAGTTAGTGCTGTATTTTGCGTACTTTAAATCCATATTACGCTATGGAATAATTATGTTGGGACGTTCAAATTACTGGGAAAAAGTATTTAGAGCCCAAAAGAAAATGATAAGAGTCATGATGGGTATGTCCCCAAGAAATCTTGCAGAAGAACATTTAAAGAACTTGGTATTCTTACATTCCCAGGATTGTATTTGTTGGAAGTAGTAAAACATGAACATGAAAATATATATTCTTACCAACAAAATAATTTGAACCACGACCATAATACTAGAAGTAAAAATAAACTGTGTGCCCCCAAACATAGATTAAGAAAATATGAAAATAGTCCCTTATGTAGCGGAATACAAATTTATAATAAAATACCACAGAAATACAAAAGCTTGGGAAATGCCAATCAGCTCTATAGAAAGTTCAGGCAGTTTCTGGTTCACCGAAGCTATTACTCCGTCACTGATTTTCTGCAGGACGAGGTCGTTACATTTTAGATACACTGAAAAATAATTTTTTAAGTATGTTATTGCGTATAGATTATTGATCAGTTAGTTGGTGATTAAACGCCTTTGTTTTGTTATTTCTTCATTTTTAATTCTTTAGGTTAGTAGTTATGTAACAATTGACGCGTCACCAGTTAGTAGCAGATTATCTGTTTAACACCTTCATTTCTGGTCTGAGGAAGGTGAGCGTGGTTCACCGAAATCGATCACCATAATATTTGTGCATTTTGTGCTTATACATTAATAAATTTGTGTTGTGTGACTTTTACTTGTACCGTGTATGGAACAACACGTATTATGCTAATTAATATGAGATATTTATAATATGAGAAATGGAGTTTATTTGTTCAATGAATAACATAACTTGCTTAAGTGAACAATAAAGACATATTTCAGTTTAAAATATTGTTTTATTCTTTTAAATTAAAACAATTTTCAGTAATTTTTATACGTGATCTTTAATAATAATCACCAGTACGATTAGAACAAATTACGCTATTTTTTACGGAAATGTTAGGCTACACACAGGTTACATGATTGAAAAGAATTAATTAGTTACTATGTGGCATAACGGTAGATATTATAAAAATTGTCTAGGTCCAGTTATAGGTTGGATATAATAAAAATGGGAAAAATACTATGCTAAAAGTAAAATAACGTCACTAATGATTAAATATGTAAACAATTGAATTTCATAAATATCATATAGTTATGTTAAGTAATCAATCTGAATTCTGAAATAAATTATATTTCTAAAAAATAAAATATGACACAATGCCTTATGTATTTATGAGCAAAACATTATATTTTTATTTAATGTACGGACAAATATTAAATAGATATGTAACTACAATTATTCCTTGAGTTAGTTATATGTTTTAAGAATTTAATATTTTGGTAGGGACAAATTTTCAAAGCTAATCATGTAAATGAACTTGACTGAAAACAGTTGCCCTCGAGAACAACCCTTGAATGGTGATTATAAATTTCTAATAACCTAATCCTACGTTAGCTCCCCTTTGTAATTACACTATAAGTCCTTTCACAACTTTATCATTCCTTAACGACTTTTTTTAAGTAATATATAACAGTGGTTTTGTCAATTTTTAGTCTGAAATTTGTTTTTATTTAAGATACATAAATAAGAAATAATAATATGATAATTTTTCAGTGGGAAAGCCATAAAAATTACGAAAATGAGGAAAAACTAAAATAAATATTTTTTTCCGGACATATAGTGATGTGAGTACTGTACTTAAATTTTATCCTGATTATGGCTTGGGTTTTGCATTATTAAGCAAGTTAGCAGATATCTGAATATCTGAAATAAACAACAGGTTTTTTTATCGTAAAATATTATGACATAAATTTAACAGACATTAACTATAGTACTGAATGTAATTATTTTCAGTATATTTAAACCAAGACAATTTATTCATTTAACCTAACCTAACCTAACAGTTGGTTGTTCATTTATGCAGACAATTATTCTTAAAACCACCCATTAATAAAACACTAGGTCCTTACTTTTAGTATATTAAGCAATAATTATTACGAATTTTTTTATGTATTTAAATATTATTCTTATAATGGTTTAATTATATTATTTATTTTTATGCCACATTTATACCAATAATATAATGGTATAAGTATAATGGATTTAATAAGTTCTTTCAAGTGTTAACATATTAAGGGTAGGTTTGAAGTCCCAAGGGATGTTAGAGGGTAATGGAGCCGATTCCCCTAAACCCAAATGGCCCTCAAGAGCCAATACCACCCCAACAGGTAAGCCGAGGGGTTCGCTAGTAAAGCTATGATAATGTTATGGCCACACTATGATTTCTAATACGACTTTCATTAAACGGAGATTTTCTCATTTTACGTATTTTATTAGATTTCAAATTATCTTTGACTTTCCTAATAACTGGAAAAAATATTTATTTATTTTGGTTTTTGCAATAAGGTGTACAGTAGTTTGTGGATGTTTTATATGGTTGCTACTAGCAGAAGACTCTTACGCTAATAACAATATAATACATAAATAGATTTATACTCATTATATTTCTGTCATCTAATTTCCTCCTCATTTATTCAAACCGTCCTTATCACTTTTCAATCAAACCTTCCTCGAAATTTGCCTTGATCTCCTACGTTCCATTTTCTTCTCAACAATTTTTCTTGGCCCATCTTCTTCTCTTGATCAAAGCACCTTATTGTATCTCTATGACTCTTTTCTAGCAGGTTTTGTTGCTCTTGGTTTTTTTGATGCCTTACCTACTCTTTATACCCTATAAATTCTTCATTTCACCCACATGTTACCTAGTAGCCAATGGACGAGCTCCTTGTCTTACGTCAGTGTAGTTAAATGTATTACTCACAAACCACTTCATATATGTAGCTGAGTAAACTTCCACCTACCTCTTTGGACTCTCACTTTTGCCTTCTTCTGCCGTTTATTTCCATATTACATGCCCCATCGTCCTGCCTGAAATATATTAATGGTCACTTGAAACTATTTGTTCTCTTTAAAATATAGCAGCCATAAATGATTGTTCTAAAAATGTCTAACAAGACCCCAGCCACCCACACATATAATGGTAATGCCCATTCCACCCACCTACACACATACAGTAACGATGGAATATAAGTACAGTGGAGATGGCCCTCCACCCAACAATACATGTACAGTAGTGATGGCCCCTCCAACCACCCATATACGTACAGTACAGATGGTCTTCCCAACCACCCATATACGTACAGTAGAGATGGTCTTCCCAACCACCCATACATGTACAGTAGTGATGGCCCTTCCAACCACCCATATACGTACAGTAGTGATGGCCCTCCCAACCACTCATATACGTACTGTAGAGATGGTCTTCCCAACCACCCATACATGAACAGTGGAGATGGTCTTCCCAACCACCCATACATGTAAAGTGGGGATAGTCTTACCAACCACCCATACATGTACAGTAGTGATGGCCCTTACACATAAGTGTAGTAAATAACATATATGTGTGGTAAATAGTATATAAGTTTGGTAAATAGCATATAAATGTGGTAAATAGCATATCAGTTTTGTAAATAACATATATGTGTGGTAAATAGCAAATAGGTGTGGTACAAAGCATATAAGTGTGGTAAATAACCTACATATGTAGTAAATAGCATATAAGTGTTGTAAATAACATATATGTTTGGCAAATAGCATACAATTGTGTTAAATAGCATTTAAATGTGGTAAAAAGCATATAAATGTTGTAAATGGCATATAAGTGTTGTAAATAAGATATATGTGTGGTAAATTGCATATAAGTGTGGTAATAATATTTATGTGTGGTAAATAGCATATAAATGTGGTAAATAAGATTTATGTGTGGTAAATAGAATATAAGTTTCCTAAATAGCATATAAGTGTAGTAATAACATATATGAGTGGTAAATAGCATATAAGTGTTGTAAATAACATATATGTGTGATAAGTAGCATATAAGTGTGGTAAATAACATATATGTGTTGTAAATAGAATATAAGTGTAGTAAATAACATATAAGTGAGATAAATAACATATAAGTGACGTAAATAAAACAGCAGTGGCAAACACTGAAAGAAAGAGATGAAAACAGTATTTGGCGATGGAAGAGTAGTTTGAAAAAGCAACTTCTAAATTGTAAACAAAAATTGTAATCAAAGGGTAATTAAGTTTTGATTTAGAATGGAAATTAAAAGTACGATCTTCATTAACAGGTCTGTTCTCATTGGTCGCCTTTGCAGGTAGTAAGCAGTGTTAATTGTTTGTGATTAATTAGGGATGTACCTCCGTTAATTCGGAAACTCTCGAGTCGACGTTTCTTTAGTGACAGTAGGCAGAATCAATTTACACCAGTTAATTATAATATGATGTTTTATCCCACCTTGAATTTTACTTTGTCAACACAAAATTAGATTGGAATCACTAGTCATCTTATATGTTATGATAAATAGCTCAAATTTACGAACATGAAATTCTCGTACAGTCGTTACATATATGAAAAATGCATGTAGTCGTTACAATATTAGAATACATATATTTTTTATGGTCTATCATCCAGGTTCAGATGATACACATGACCTGGTTCAGCAGTCTTTCAGCCTCCTTGTGATCCCTCACTGCAATAACGGCGGCAATTTCGTCTGCATGTAACAAGTACATTTTAGTTCTGAGCTGATTTGTAACAACGTGTTTTACAAACATACGAAGCAACAAACAGGATATCACAGTTTCCTTTACAATTATTTAAACCAATTGCACGCTGAATCGTAGATTCGATACCACCGTATACGTATGGGTGGGTGGGTTGGTGGGTCAATACCACTGTAAATGTATGGGTGGTTCAAGTGTTAAATTAGCGTTAGTTTAAAATCATTGTCATTCCTTTGTAAATCCCTCTGGTCTGAGAATGTCACATAAGGTAGGCCAGATCAATCACCATTAATATTTGTAATTATAATATAGTAAATTTTTGTTGTATATTGTGAACTTGTTTTTTTCCACCAGCAATTACGTAATATGCTACTAAATAAGTTATATGTACCGTTGAAAAAACTCCTCTGTTTACTTTTATTACATAAAATACTGTATTATTTTATGGTACTGTGGATTTAATGGCATAGTATATATTTTTTTTTAACTCACGGATTATTCCCGTTAGAGATATTTTAAAAATAATTTAACGTTCAGTTTTATGGTTTAAATCTATAAAATATGAGTAGTAATGTAACCCGATCTGGCATTGTATTAAGAAAAACTTTGATTATATATGACATCCCTCTCAGTCTCAATACACAAATGTATCCAAATGTAACTAGTAGATATTATGAGGCCCTAAGGTGAAATGGTGAATAGAGAAAAGAATAACTTGCAAAGTTCTTCAATCCTCAATCATACTTCTACCCAGCAAAGCTTCTCTTGACATCTATATTTCCACTTGGGAATCTTCTTTATAACCACAAGTGTTTTTTACTCATAAAATTGTTGTTTACTCCTTTTATATACAGGGTGTATATTATGTCTGGAAACACTCAAATATCTTTTTTACTAACTAAAATAGAAATTCGAAACTTTTTACAATCGTGATAAGGATTAGGCACCTACTTTTTTGAACAATGTCTTGTCATATCACACAACGAGGGACGTCCTGTTGAGGGTTTCTTCAATATTCTTAATGGACACCTATACTTTGTGATACATCATTTAAAGGTAATAGCTTACTGAATTGAACACCACAAATTGCATCTCTAAGGAATCACTATATCATAAAATAGAGCACTTTGAGTATTGAACATTTTTTTATGTTCAGCAGTTTAATTTTAACTTCATTGTCAAACTGAAGAATGAAGACAGTTAAATCATTTACTTTGACACCAAATGGTTCTAAAAGGTTATTTTAAAGACTTTTTCTAAAATTATCCTTTTAATTTTTATAAGACATCAATAAAATAAATCATTATTTATACAGTTATATTTTAATAACAACTATCAAAGTTGTATTATTAAAACCAGCTTAAAATGAATGTTTGATTTAATTCCAATGAAACATTGAAAAATGTATTATAACATATGATTTTGATGGAACTAAGTTAAAAACGAATTTCTGAACACCAGCAAATTTTCATTACTCAAAGTGTTCTATTTTCTGATAAATTGATTCCTTAGAGACGCAGTTTATGGCATTCAATTCAGTAAACTATTACTTTCAAAAATTATTGTAAAT
>JAQJVL010003560.1:0-58703 GCA_035578905.1 Stictocephala bisonia | reverse complement strand
ATCTTCAGACTAAATAATTTTTATATTTATTCTATTACACTAATTATAAATCCACAAAGCAGTTCAACGAGTAATTTCACTCTTGATCAAATACAATTTGTTTGGAAAAGACCGTTTAAAAATAATTGTTAAATTTGCACACGCGTGATCATTTGTCCGGTTCGAAAAAACATCATTCTAATGAGATTAAATCCAACATGGCTGACAGCCTCTGCAGACTATTAAAGTTGTAAAATTAGTGAACGCAAAACCTAAATAGTTTACCCCTTTAGTGGTTCCTGCCTCAACTATGGCTCGCTTTATTCCTAAAATAGCTCAAGGCAAAAAAACTACTAGAAGTCAGGGTAGGGAAATTATTTGGAAAGTAAGTGAGTTCATGGCGAATGAGGCCAAATTAAGAGATGAACAACGAATCCCCGTAAAAAATCGTTAGAACGAACTGCAGTTGCATGTGGCGTTTCAAAAACTGTTATAAAGGAAATTCGGTGTGAAAAGTGTTTATTGGACACTTCAGTGGAAAGAGAGCGTTCGTTCACAACACAAAAATACAAGAGAAAAAGAACAGCGACAGAACTAAACGATTTCGACAAATGTGTCGTTAGAAGAACCGTCCATGAGTTTTATAAAACTGATGAGTCACTCGTCATTTTTATTTTAAACCAATTTAAATAAAAATGATATGTATTTGAACGGTTCGGGAAATCACAGAAATATTTTTGTTAGTGACAGTAAGACGTATATATTTCTTAGTTACTTAATTCAATTAAAATTATTAACTGATTTATAATTTTGTATGATATATTTAATTGTTGTTACTGTATGTATTTACGTTTTAATTTGTTAACTTTCAAACTCAACCTATTTGATGTTTTTATTTTAAATACTGGTCTAATTATTAGAAATAGCAAAATACAAATACTTCATAAACACGTAAACAATCGCCCTTTACGATCTGTCTGTGACCGCCTCGCTCAGAGTCGATGTTTTTATATGACTAGTAGGCCAGCCAGGAAGCCGGACCTTCAGCGCGCGTACTATACCATTATCAATTTTAGTAAAAAAAAATAACGTTATCATGCTGAATTTCTTGGTGAATATTAGATATACATTTAAATTTTGGTTCATATCGATACAGTTTGCAAAAGAATTATTGCATCACATTTTTCTTTGAGGAGGTAATCTTATGTATGTGAAATAAATGTTTTAAAAATAATATATTTTGCTCTTAGTCTCATATTTCTTATTAAATAGAGGTGTTTGGAAGTACATCAAAATCAAAACTGGATTCAATTTTACATTTGCCAAAAAATGCAATCTGAGTTTTAAAACTTAACATAAGAAAATTTTATAAACCATACTTTCCTGAATTAGGATTTTTTAAATGTTTACTGTAAATATATATATTTATATAACTATATTAAATTTTTAAAATAATTTCGATGTCTTTGTCGAACTGAAAGATGTTCATAGTTATAATACCAGAGGAAAAGATACTCCATTAGTACAAACACATGAAAAGTGATTAAAAAAAAGCCCAACTTGATTGGATTAATATATTATAAGCTCTCACTTCCTGATTTAAAACAAGATCAGAATATGAAGAAATTTAATAATAATTTAAAACAATATCCATTGGAAAATCCCTTTTACAGTTTGGAAGAGTATGTTTCTTGATACAGACCTGTTAATGTTTATTAGAATATTTTTAATGGTACATAAAATCACAAATCATGTGATTAGTATATTACAGAGACAGGACATCAGCAAAATTACCTTAAAAGACAAGTTCACTAACACCAGAGTAGTAGTTACAAACACAAAATATACATAATCTCACAAATTTTCAACACCACAGGCATTTTCTTCAGGTGAGTAGAGGGAGAGAGAGGTCTCTCTCCCTTTATGTATTTGTATATATATATATATATATATATATATATATATATATATATTATATATATATATATTATATATATATACATGATGGTGTATAGTTGTGCTCGTGAACTTTGATTGTTTATTGTTGTAATAACCAGGTACCAAAACTGTATCCTTATGGTATTGGTCTGTTAGTTAATGAAAAAAATCACAAATAGTAGAAACAAATATAAAGTATGTAAAACAAGATGTTAATAGCTTTTTGGCACAGAAACATCTCTTGTTGAACTTAAATAAATTGAAAATTATCAACTTGGCAATAAATGTTCCAATGTAAACGTACTATTATCATTTTTAGTAATAAAGAACTTAATTTTAAGTACTGTTCCATTGAGTAAAAAACAGAATACTGAGTTTTTATTTTTGTGAGTGAATTATACTTTTTATTTTAGCTAAGAATAATATATGATTTCAATCAAATCAGCTACTCTTTGAATATTTGAGGAAATTTTGATTTAACCTTACGTTCCTTAACTCGCCATAACACATCATGACAAGATCAGGTATACAGTTTCCCGCCTCCGTTAGTACCTGAGAGCTGAGTGTTGTACTGCACTCCATTGAGTTCCCCTCGAGCCAGTGATGAGGTTTCCAGCTGATATGTGTCCTGCAGCCGCATCAGAGCAACAGCGGCACCTGTCAGATCCTCATCTGTGGGAAACTTGAGTGTGTCCCTTAACATTGTGATATTTTTAATAGCTTCTGTAAAAGAGCAAAATCACATTTTTCATAATTTTTTAAAGAAAACCTTGTATCCATATTTTTTTTTCTATTTATCTTATATAAGATCAAGAGTTATATTTCTTCTAGTAATTTAGACACAATCTTTCTTGGAACAGCTTACAATTGTTATATTGATAATACTAATAGTACCTTTTACATGCCATCTGTGGATTATAACATTTGGTATAGCGTCTGACACTACATGTTTAGATACTGGCTAGACATTGAAATTTCCTTGGGCTATAGCCAAGGTACATACTCATATATGATCAAGAAAACTAAAACACTGTTTACACTTGTGGTTTTAAGAGTCTTTTATGTGCAAAAATATTTTCTTTTTTTTATAAGTAGCATGCTGAAAAGGCTTGTTATTCCAGGATTCATAGTTGTAGCTAAGACAGACAACTAACCATATATTGGAAGTTACCCTATAATTTATAAGTAGCATGCTGAAAAGGCTTGTTATTCCAGGATTCATAGTTGTAGCTAAGACAGATAACTAACCATATATTGGAAGTTACCCTATAATTTATAAGTAGCATGCTGAAAAGGCTTGTTATTCCAAAATTCATAGTTGTAGCTAAGACAGATAACTAACCATATATTGGAAGTTACCCTATAATTTATAAGTAGCATGCTGAAAAGGCTTGTTATTCCAGGATTCATAGTTGTAGCTAAGACAGACAACTAACCATATTTTGGGGAAGTTACCCTATAATTTATAAGTAGCATGCTGAAAAGGCTTGTTATTCCAGGATTCATAGTTGTAGCTAAGACAGACAACTAACCATATATTGGAAGTTACCCTATAATTTATAAGTAGCATGCTGAAAAGGCTTGTTATTCCAGGATTCATAGTTGTAGCTAAGACAGATAACTAACCATATATTGGAAGTTACCCTATAATTTATAAGTAGCATGCTGAAAAGGCTTGTTATTCCAGGATTCATAGTTGTAGCTAAGACAGATAACTAACATATATTGGAAGTTACCCTATAATTTATAAGTAGCATGCTGAAAAGGCTTGTTATTCCAGGATTCATAGTTGTAGCTAAGACAGATAACTAACCATATATTGGAAGTTACCCTATAATTTATAAGTAGCATGCTGAAAAGGCTTGTTATTCCAGGATTCATAGTTGTAGCTAAGACAGATAACTAACCATATATTGGAAGTTACCCTATAATTTATAAGTAGCATGCTGAAAAGGCTTGTTATTCCAGGATTCATAGTTGTAGCTAAGACAGATAACTAACCATATATTGGAAGTTACCCTATAATTTATAAGTAGCATGCTGAAAAGGCTTGTTATTCCAAAATTCATAGTTGTAGCTAAGACAGATAACTAACCATATATTGGGAAGTTACCCTATAATTTATAAGTAGCATGCTGAAAAGGCTTGTTATTCCAGGATTCATAGTTGTAGCTAAGACAGATAACTAACCATATATTGGAAGTTACCCTATAATTTATAAGTAGCATGCTGAAAAGGCTTGTTATTCCAGGATTCATAGTTGTAGCTAAGACAGATAACTAACCATATATTGGAAGTTACCCTATAATTTATTATTTATTTATTGAATTTTTGTGAAATAGCTTAGGTAATGAAATATAATAGATTGTATAGTAATACATTACATGATATTTATGTACTCTATCTGTTTGATCTTATCTTGCCATGGTCCCTACTACAAGACAACAGCTGTTTATGTCAGATGGTAAGTCATGTATATGTTGTAAACTGTACAATTTACAATGTGTTGTTTTTGTAATTAGCCTGCTCATTTGATTTTTTTTACATGAACTTTTCTGTCCTCTGTTTATACTTGGATCAAAGTCTAGTAATTT
The DNA here is from genome assembly GCA_035578905.1 of Stictocephala bisonia. Classification (NCBI taxonomy): domain Eukaryota; kingdom Metazoa; phylum Arthropoda; class Insecta; order Hemiptera; family Membracidae; genus Stictocephala; species Stictocephala bisonia. The sequence continues at coordinate 54,192 of JAQJVL010003560.1, read as the reverse complement.
TTACAAAAACCTCAACAACGTTTAGAATTACAATACAGTACCAACATTGATTTAAAATTGTGGTGTTTAAGGTTTTGCTTGAACTGTGATTAAATATAAATTGTCCCTAACTGTGAATTTTCTCCTGAATAAAAATGCAACCTGGTTTACCTTGACTAATGTCAGTGTCAGTTTTGATGACAGCCTCAACATCCTTCCAGTCTGAAGTCAGCCTCTTGACCAGGAGAAAGCCATTCAGGGGGTTGGACAGGTAGTGGTTGACATCCCTGCTGGCTTCCTCATGTTCATGGGTGAAGTCTACGTATTTCCTAAACATTTAAAAACAAACTTTACAATAAAATTTATTGAAAGAGTACGTTTAAACATTTACAATATTTAATTGTTTAATTAATAAATACAATAACATTGTTTAATTAATAAAGTCCTGACTAAAATTATTCTAAATCGACTTGAATGCTACTCAAACGAAATAATTGAAGAACACCAGGCAGGCTTCATCAAAGGTAGGTCCACTACAGACCAGATATTTTTACTGAAATAAATTGTAGCCAAGTACTGGGAATATAACAAAGAATTTTATTGCCATCTTCATTGACTTCCAAAAAGCTTACGACAGCATTGACAGAGAAAGATTATGGGTACAGTTAGAAAAATTTGGGGTCCCCAGAAAACTGATAAACCCTGTCTAAAATGAGTGTTACCGAGTCAAGATGCTCCGTGAGAATAAATGGACAAAACAGCGAAACCTTCAAAGTAAACTCAGGAGTCAGACAGGGGGATGGCCTTTCCCCAATATTATTCAACATGGCCCTAGAGGAGGCCCTTCAGAAGACAAAAGAAATGAACCTGGGTGTTAAAGTCGGAGGAAAACTGAACATTCTAGCATTTGCAGATGACGTAGCTATAAAGGCAGAAAAGCTAGAGGATCTAACTACGCTGACCAAGGTCTTCATAACAAAAGCAGAAAAAATAGGGCTGAAGACAAACGATCCAAAAACTAAATTCATGCACTTTACAAGAGACCAAAATTACACCCAAGACCCCCTACGAGTTGATGGTCATGAATTCGAACAAGTACCGGAATTCAAATACCTCAGAGTCACAATTTCAAATAAAAACGCAGAAGAAATTGAGATACAGCAAAGAATAAATTCAGCCAACAGATGCATTTATGCATGCAATAGATTACTATCTTCCAAGTGCAGAAGAAATTGAGATACAGCAAAGAATAAATTCAGCCAACAGATGCATTTATGCATGCAATAGATTACTATCTTCCAAGTCATTGTCACACAAAACAAAAATTAGGTTGTACAAATCAATAGTCATCCCAGTTTTGCTCTATGGATCTGAAACGTGGATACTAAATAAGAAAGAAGAAAAAAAACTAATTGTCTTCGAAAACAAAGTCTTGAGAAAGATATATGGGCCCACATATGACCAAGGGGAGTGGAGAAGGAAACATAACAGGGAGATTAGAGACCTGTATAACGACGCAGACATTGTGAGTGAGGTCAAAAGTAGAAGACTAAGGTGGGCTGGGCATGTGTTGAGAAGGAGAAAAGAGTCCCAACTAAATAAAGTTAGCAAAAATAACCCGGAGGGAAGGCGAGCTCGTGGGAGGCCAAAACAAAGATGGTGGGACCAGGTTAGGCTAGATATACAGCGAGTTGGAGCCATGGAAGAGAATGCAGAGGACAGGTAAATCTGGAGAGGCTTTGTTGGTGCGGCTAAATATCACCTACGATATAGATGGCCCTGGGAGTAAGAGTAAGTAAGTAATTGTTTAATTAAAAGATGTAAAGTTGTATTCAATGGCTGTCTGTATGCTTGCTATGTGAATGATTATAATATAATACACATAATAATGGAAGAGGCACTTTTATGTGTTTTGAAAGTCAACTCCTTGATATATATTCCAACACATTTGATATGTTGACAAAATTATCAAAATTATCTGCTGGTACATTAGGGAGGTAATTACAGAATTATTGCACAACATTATTAAGTTTAATACTTAAGAGGACCATTTCACGCCTAGAAAAACGCCCAAAACTCAGGTTTCAATCTAAACGATGTTGTCCGTAGTAATTGTATCCCAACACACAACACTTGAAGTGTAATTTGATAGGTGAAGATCTGTTCTTGTGAACCATAAGATGATATCATTAAGATTAAGGCAAATGAAATTATTTAATTACTCACAACTATTAAAAGATGAGAAAATGTTAGCAATGCTAGTAAAATAATAGGAAAAAACATCATATTTCTCTTTTGTGAAAAGCCACATTATCAGTGCTATCAGAAACAGATTAATTGTTATGTTGCTCTGTTTTACCTATTTTCTTATATCAGACTAAAAGGCTTGGTAAATACAAAAACCTTTTTTAAATATATTCTTTTAATTAAAAACAACTAATATATCATATTTGCTTCAAATGTATATCCCATTAAATAGTTTTATAAACAAATATTCTATTTTGTATTCCAATTCGAGTCAGTTTCTTAAATCACAGACTTCTTTGACACAGAATAATTTGGAAAATAAAAATCCAGCAAATGTTAATAATAAATATTAAGCAAGTAAAATAAAACTTTAAAAGTTCCTATTTACTATGAAGAATAAATCTGTTGAAATTTACCCTTGCAAATAAAAACTGATAAGTTATTTTTATTTACTGCCATGCCACAATGATAACATTCCTACCATTTAACTAATAATTACATGAATGTTGACTTAGTAATATTGTACTTGATCTACTTCCCAATGTTATGTATTCTCAAATGAAACAAAAACATAGCTCCAATGTTAATCCTTCAAAATGTTTGTTCAGTTTACCAATTTAAATTTTGAAAAATTCTTGAACAAATGCTTAATGTTGATTGCTGTTTGGTTTTACCAATTTGGAGTTTATATTTGGACTTACTTTGAAATTTTAAAATATTTAAATATGTGTATCACTAACATTAAAATAGTAATAAGTTATGGTAAGCAAGCGACATTATTAGCTTCAATACCTATAAAATAACACTTCAATCAGTGTTATCAGAAAAGTAATATATCAGCTTTGGTCTTTGGGAAACTAAATCCAAGATGGCTAACCACCCCAACCTTCCCCCCCTTAGGTAAGTAGCATTATCAGTGAATAAAGTAAGTGAATACTGTAATAATACCTTTATCAGTAACAATGTGAATTTACATTCTTTCTCGATTATGGTTAGCATGGGGTGGACAAATGCTTCTGGGTGTCCAACAAGGCATCTTGAACTAATTCCTCTTATATGAGTAATAATTCTGTACATTAATTTCGGTAATTAATGTATAATTAAGAATAAATTAAATAATGATATAAAAAATTGTTAGTAAACCAGTAAATGTTAGAAATAAAAAAAAACTTTGATTGTTCCCACTTTTTAATAAGCTGTAACTTTCTCTCCTGCGCAGAGATGTAGTCCTCGAGGGTTCTGAGAAGAGCCGCCTCAGGCTCCAACAATTCCTCCATGTCTACCAAGGCTGTGTATATCTCTGCTAGAACTGGTGTGAAGGCCAGTGCCAACAACACAACCCAGTGAGGCAGGCTGGCCATTCTGGAACATGGAAGACTCCAAAACTCCTTAAATGTCAAAAGATTTGAGAATTGACGTCAGGTCATTCAGTTTTGGAGGTGAGTGTCCAATATAACATAACAAATTATATTAAATTTACACTCAAGAAATAACGTTAAAAACATATTTCTGCTTATTTATCTAAAACCACTGGAGGTACAAAAAAAGTGAATACAAACTTTGTTCATGTTAACGAGACCTTTAAAATGAAACAACATGATGCATGTTGCTTTTTAAAATGTTTGACTTTTTCAAAATTCAGGTTTGGCGACCAACATCAAAGTGTGCATAAATGTAGTCATGTGGCTTAAAAGAGGGAAGCTAATTTTTTTGTAAGAATTTGAAATTGAAATAAACATAACTTAAATAGTAAGAAAATTAGAGGGTATTCCATAAATGTCTAAATTTTTCACAAAAACGTCCTTTTGAAACGAATAAAAATAAGTGACATTTTTTATGCCAATGAGTTTCTTTCAACAAGACCTTTTAAACAATGTATTATTTGTCCTATGTTTACATTTAAAAATTTCGAGATTCGAACCATAACACTTAGTTTTGGAGGACACTGTGCACTGATTTTGATGAAAATATTTTTAATATACTCGCCATGTGCTGTTTATAGTGAAGGCATTTTGTTTTATGACCCTAGACCAGGGTCCCTCACTAGAATTTCATGAAGAGCCTTATTACTTTTCTCTAAATTATCTAAGGGCCGCAAGTACATATACAAACAGTTTTTGCGTATATTTTCTAGCTTGCATTTTGTCTGTCTCTGCTATTAATTTAGTATTTAGTGCATTTTTAACAACAACGAACCATTATAAACATCGTTTGTTGGCTTATAAAAATACCAAATCGGTTGTCACTTTAATAAATCATTTCAGTTATAAAATCTGTCAAGGGCCGCAAAAATTGTGTTAAGGGCCGAATGCGGCCCAAGGGTCGTGTAGTGAGTATCCCTGCCCTAGACCAAACCATTCACCTGCTATATGTACTGCATGGTTGGTCTGTCTCACCCTGTACAGGAAGTGTATTTTCTACTAATGTTAACTATTAATACATCAACAGATTTTATTAGATCTATGTGGACCAAAAGAACATGATTGCTACTATTTATGGCTTATTAATATCTTTACTTACTACAATAAATCATAGTCAATTTCCCCCTTCTGAGCAGATCATAGTTGTGTTCTCATAAAGAGGCTTCTAATTATCAATGTCCAGAGCCTTAAGAAAAGTAACTAATAATATGAGATTAAAAATGAATTGCATTATTACAAAAAAGGTATGCAAATAATGTTTACTGTTTAATCATAGATGAAACAAAGAATCAAAATGGTTCAGTTCATACCTAAAAAACAGAATGCAATGTATTGTATTGAACTATCATACAATTAACTATTACTGTAAATAAATATACTCAAAATCATCACTTAGATGTTCAGATTATTAAGCATGGTAATCCTCAGGGTTCTATACTGGCACTAAATACCACATTACTGATTTTGCATGTCACACCTAATACCAACATGTTGTCTGCTCAATGGTTGCCATTGATGTGAACACTACTAGAAAAGTGCAGCGTGTCTATGTTGAGTGGTAGTCAGTGTCCGGATGTTGTAGGGGAGAAATTGACAATTGACTAATTTTAGAGGCTTGACAATTAGCTGAATTTCACATCAGCTAAATGGTTCGGATTCCACATAAAGCTATATGTCCCTTAGCTGCCCTGGCTATTGATGGCTCTTTCTTAGCATATAACAAACTCAGTTAGAAACCAGACTATACAGGTGATCTGTACTCATCCTACACTCTTGTAATCATTCATATTCGCTTTAAAAATCTATAAGAAGTGAAAAGAGAGAGACAAAGAAACAGTCGGACTGGACCTTCTGTTGTAGACAAACAAGCTTAGCACGGCTGCAGATACGCAGTGGTGGTTGAGAATTTCTGCCATGTACCCCTCTCCCAATCCAATAACCTTGCCCCCATTCTCTCTCTCTCGTTGGCCGCGCTGCTCTCTCTGTCATTCTCTGTCTCAGTTGGCAGCGCTAAGGTCGCAAAAACAGACAACATTGGCTTTTCGTTTCTGATAAATATGTATTCATTAATGCATTATTGGCTAGTGATTTGCCAGTAGCCTTGACCGGAGGGTTCCGATGATATCGCAAGATAATGGAGTCAAGAAACATCAAGCGTGGCTGTCCCTTAGATGGACGACCGTCCAAGCGATTCAGCCCTTGCACCCAGCCCGCCTGCCCAGTCACTGGTGGAGATGGAAGTCACGCTTAAGCCGTTGGTCTTTAGGTTAAGTGTTAGAGAGGGCTTCATTGCCCTAATTTCGCCTGGTACAATAAGATGATCTTCAACTTTTAACTTAAACAGTAGACCAATTATCTGCACCAAATTCAAATTCTTTACACGACTATGTTGTATAACAACATACAACAGCACAGATAACCGCACTAAGGACAATAATTATAATAACATTAAAACAAAACCTGTAGATTTATTGGCTCAACAAATGTGTGTATATTTTCTTAATTTTTGTGTGATGATGTTACATGACTTAAATAATGAATAAACAGTTGAATCCCTTGAGCTACAATTAAAATACGTACTACACACCATTGCATGAGTATAAGACTAAATGTCAGTCCCAAAGAATAATACATGGCTCTTTAGGCTTTTTTTACTACACTCCAATATATACTCCATGAAAATCTCTCTCTCTAATATATATATAATATATATATATATATATATATATATATATATATATAATATATATATATATATATATATTGTACTTTAGCATCTTCAGGCGTACTTGGAACATGTTTTCTATATGACTGAGGTTCAGAAAATTATAAGGACTTAAAAATTCTGGGAACCACACGTCAATAAGATTTGCAACAAGGCTCTTCAGATTCTTGGCCTTCTTACAGTCTCCAAGGCCTTTACAGATGTGTTTGTATTAAAACCGTTATACTACTGTTTGGTGAGACCCCTCCTTGAATACAACAGTGTGGTATGGTCTCCTCACCAATAATTTTTTAGAGAGATTATGGATAAGGTCCAACGGCAGTTCTTAAGACTTGTACCTACACCTTAAGACTTGGATTTGAATATCGAAAAGTACCTGTGCAAGATGTTCTCTCACTTTTGGACCTTCCTTCCCTTGAGTCAAGGCACTTTAATCAGGATATGCTGTTCCTATACAAGCTGGTAAAGAGAATTCACTTCAGAGTACCTTCTAACACAAGATCTAAAGCCCTCTGTAATTACCTCCTATGCCGCAAATAGTCCCATGGTACGAGTTCAGCATCTGGGTAACACACTTCCAGACCACATCAAATTTTTCTGCTCATCAACTGCATCTTTTAAATCCTCACTTCGATCTCTACATCAATAATTTCCCCAGCATAAGTTCTGTGCTGAATTGTGTCCATTTTAGCAATTTCCATTACTATTGTCAAGACAAGACAAGACAAAAAGATCTTTATTGACATGAGCATAGAGTACAGTCATGGCGTCAAAAGTTTTTAAACTTGAGTTGCGTGGTCATCAATGAGAAGGTCTTCCTATCTGCAGGCATTCTTCAACAGAGTAGAAACTCCTTGACCAACAGCCAGTCAAGAAGAGCTTCTTTAAAGTTCCTGTTGCTTTTTTGTTCTTTCAGCGTTGGTGGAAGGATGTTGAAGAGTCTAGCCCCGATGTAGGACGGTTTTTTTTTCATAGGCCGTCAGGTGATGTGCTGGGAGTCTGTAGTTAGCTCTGTTTCTAGTGTTATAAGGATGTGTATCCAAGAATTTGACGAGTCCTTTGTTAACTGCATAGGTTATTACCTCACCGATGTACAGGTTGCAACTGTCTGCAGTTTCAGTCTCTTAAACACCCCTCTGCAAGAGTCTCGAAAACCCAATTCACCCATTATTCTTATTGCCTTTTTTTGAAGGAGCAGTACCCTGTGTAAATTTCGCAGAGATGAGAACCCCCATACAGTCAGCCCATAGCGCATTTGGGACTCAAATAGCGCAAAGTAAGCTGTTCTTGAGGTTTCTGTGTTACTGATTTTTTTGAGTCGCTTAATGACATATAGGGCAGTGCTAAGTTTTTTGCACAGTTTGGTCTACGTGGGGTTTCCAATTGAGGTCACTGTCTAGGGTTATCCCAAGGTATTTAGCCTCATTAAATGTTGAGACATTGGGTAGCTCGAGGGCACTCCTTCTTTGTGGGCCAAAAAAAAGCTGCTGTGTCTTGTCTTCGTTCAGAACAAGGTAATTTTCCTGACTATACTGTTTGGCTATACGGGCAGCAATGTAGGCTTTAATTTCCAACTCTGTAACATTCTTGTGTGAAACAATGAGGGCAGTGTCGTCAGCGTAGAGTAATATTTCACAGTGGTCCTGTAGCGTGGTTACGATGTCATTTGTGTATAAAATAAATAGTACAGGGCCAAGCACAGATCCCTGTGGAACTCCTCTTGTTGTCTGTGCTTGTGTGGATCTAAATTTTTGAGACCTATTGTTGACTACTTGAGTTATCTCAGTCATTTGTGTCCTTCCGCTGAGGTAGCTCTGGAACCACTGATGTGCTGCTCCTCTTATTCCTAGAGCTTTCAGTTTGTCTAGGAGATGTTTGTGGCTCAGGCTGTCAAAATCTTTACTAAAGTCAAGTAAGATACCAGTTGTTGATACCTACCCTTCTTCAGTTGCATCAATGATAGTTTCCACTAAATCAATTATGTCTGTAATGGTGGACTTTGCCTTTCCTAAAGCCATGTTGGCGGTTGGTTAGAAGATTATTGTTTTTTAGATGAGTGAGCAACCTACTGAGTACTATTTTTTCAAAAATTTTGGATAGGGTACAGATGAGAGATATAGGTCTGTAGTTGCTGGCCTGAGAGGTGGATCCTTTCTTGTACTTTGGATAAACTAAAGAGTGTTTAAGCTGGGAGGGGAAAATGCCTTGTTGGAAAGATTTGTTTATTACATCAATTATTGGGGTTATCACTTCATTTTTGCAGTGTTTCAGGATCGTTGACGAGACCTCATCTATCCCGGAAGATGGTTTTGATTTTAGAGATGATATTGTTTTGTCTATCTCCATTCTATTTGTTGGTCTAAAGCCCTCTTAAAGAGACACAAACTCACTCTCATGGATTGTTGGGGGTATTTTCAAAGGTGATAAATGTCATTACTTATTTATTATATCTGAATTCATTTTTATTTATATTTTCTATCAATTTTATATAACATAATTGGAATATGTATGTTATACTTTTAATGTTGTTGTAATTAAATGGCTAAGCCGTTAGGAGACAATAAACAATAACCAAGCATTAAAAGTGTTGAAAATGAAAAAAAAGACTTATTTTTAGATACCTTGAATAAAAAAATATTAGTTTTAATAACTGTTCTTCACCATTAATAATAATAATAAGCACACAATTATATGCCTTTTTAAAATGTTAAATAAAACAATATTCAATAAACAATATAAAGAAGATTCAAAATATTGAAACAGAGTAATGCATTAAAATATATAATAAAATTCAACATTTATTATAAAGTAAACAAAGTCTGTTTTTAAATAACACGTTACTTTTAAACAATATAACAAAACCATGTAATATGCATGATTACAGTTGCATGCTATAAAAAGGGAAATTAATTTATCAATGTACATAAGCAAAATAAGGGGTAAACAAACTTCCACAACTTACATTCATCAGAACTTATGGGCGACTTGTCTTTCCACATACAGAGGTCACCCAGTGTTGCCAATAGATACAATAAGAGTTATCGTACAAACAACTTCAAATTATAAATTCGTGGCAAAATTTGAATTAATTTTGAATTGATTAATAATTAATTTTATTATTAATCATTTTAAATGGTAATAAATCCATGTAATTAAGTATTTATATTCTTTTCACAAAGAATAATAACTAATTTGATTTGAGTCTAGTAATACAATAGTTTTTATTACTGTAACGCAATAAAGATTATTGAATATTTTTTAATGTTGTATTACTAATAAATAATTGTCACTGCTTTAGTTGTTTTAATAAACATCATTGTACTATTGCATCGAAGTATTAACTAGTTAACTAGCAATGTTATAATTCATTACGGCGTTTCATTTTACATGATGCTGTTATGCAAAAATTAGCAAATAAGCTGGCATGGTGGCTCACAGACTTCAGACTGTGGAGGGCAGGGTCTAAGGTTTGAATCCCCACTGAGTCAACGGTCAGTACTTCACTTGTTGAATAAAGTTCACGCACAGGCTTGCAAGTTCATGTGAACTGGGAAGTGAAGTAAAAACTTCAAATAAAATAAAAATAAAAATTCAAAAAAGTAAAAAATTAAATAAATAGACTTCTAATCATTAATTAAAACCTTATTTTGGATACATTTATATGTAATATAAAGTAATTTTCAACCCATGTTGCAAAATCAAGTAAAAAATGATAATAATTTAAATAAAATACACACATATATATATATATATATATATATATATATATATATATTATACAATATATATCTATATACAGGGTGTCTTAAAAGTCCCCCCCCCCCTATTAACTTTCTTATGAATACAGATAAAGTGATTTACTTCTGGGAATGTTTTATATGACCAACTAAGGAGTTTTTTTTATGTATGCAAATTTGTTACACCCCTCTCAAAAGGGGGTAGTTTGGGGGTAAGTCAAAATTTTTAAATAGAAACCCCTATCAAATGACACATCATTTTAAAGGTAATATTAAAAGAAAAAGAATGGCGGAAACTAGAGGTCTCTAACATTAGTCTATCAAATTTGGTGGCAGTTTAAAGTTGGAATTATTTCATAAAACCCCTTAAGTAATTTTAGAACGGGAAAAATGGAAAATGGTCAAAATGCTGAACTCTCACCTCAATTTCACTCAGATGAGATGCTCGAAATGGCTGCCATGAACTTCTTGACAGTAAAAAAGCCTGGATTGAAAACCACGTCTCACATTTTGTAAGATTTCAGGCGTGATAAGGTGGCAGGCCTCTTCGATTCTTGTCCTTAATTCATCGGGTTTGCGGGCTTTGTGTCGTAAACTTTACTTTTGAGGAAACCCAAAAGAAAAAATTCAGAGGTGAAAGGTCAGGTGAACGTGCCGGCCACTCTACCAAAGTGCCCGTCAACCTATCCATCTATCGGGAAACGTTTGGTCTAGGAATGTCCGGACAAGCATATTGTAATGTGGAGGAGCACCATCTTGCTGAAATACAGGCTCATAAGTACCTTGTACTACCTCATTTATTGCTGGGACAATGCCGTTCCGTAACAAGTCCAAGTATTTAACGCCAGTTAAATTACCATCAATAAAGAATGGCCCAATAACAGAGTTTCCCAAAATTCCAGCCCATACATTTAATTTTTGTGGCTGTTGCGTATGGGCTTCAACCATCCAGTGGGGGTTACTGTTTGCCCAATAACGGCAGTTGTGCCGATTGACTGTCCCATGCAAAGAGAATGATGCTTCATCACTAAAACATATCTGTGATATTAAATTATTATTCTCTTCAATCTTCTGCAACATTTGCTCACAAAACTGAAGTCTTCGGTCAGGGTCGTCTTCATTTAATTCTTGATTTAACTGTACTTTGTACGGGTGGAACTTGTGACGCTTTAAACACTTTGTGAACAGTATCTTTTGAAATTCCAACATCAAGGGCAGTGGACCGCAGAGATTCATGTGGGTTTGCAGCATAATTTGCTAAAACTTGAATTTGGATCTCTTCTGTCGCAATGGCAGGCACCCTGATCGTGGTGCATCTTCGACACTAAAGTTTGTTGAGAATTTGTTTACTAAACGTCTAATGTATGCCCTGTCTACTGGTCTATCCGGATAGGCAGCATTAAATAAAGAACTGCTTCATGAACATTTCTCCTAGCTTCCCCATAGAACAATATCATCTCTACTTTATCTTCATTTGACCGAGCCATTTTTATTAAATACGAATAAAAAGAAATTTAACACAGTAACTGAACTGAAAGTGTTACACGTACTAAACTAGTAACCTAATAAGAGATAAGGAAGGAGTCACTGGTATTCCCAGGTTGCCCTACTGGACTTTGGTCGGGAAAAACCCAAAAAACCAAATAAAATAAAAAAGTTATTTGGGGTTTTTGGTTTTATAATTTTTTTTTAAAACGATTAGGTGTCATCAGTTTTCAAAACTAAATGGGGGGGAAAAAGTTTTTTTGGGCCTTACAAAAATTTTAAATGTAACATAATTTGGGGGGGTTTTTAAATTTAATTTTCCAATTTTAAAAAACTCCCCACCAAATTTGATAGATTAATGTTAGAAAACCTCTTTTTTGTGAAATGACAGTGGGGGAAAGGGAAAGATCCCTATTAGGTTAGTCCCCCCGGGCTCCCTTTAAAATTTATTTCCACAAAACCCCTTTTAAAAGGCAAAAAAAAGGGGGGGAAAGCAAAGAAACTAGAACAAAAAAAAGTGGCTATGGAAAACTGTAAAACTGCTGATTGGTTTCCCTGGTGCGAATGAAAACATCTGGTTTTCTTTAGGGAGTGTTTTTTAAGGAATATCTTTCACAGGCCTTAAACAAATTAAAAAGGGGAGTTTTGTCTAAAAATTTGGGGAATTTTTCATCGAAATTTTGGGGTTTTAACTAAATCACTCGATTTTATGTCGGGAAATGGATAAGCCCAAAACAAACTTTTGGAAAATTTTTTAATGAAAAAAATTAAAAGGGAGATAAAAAAACAAAAACGCTGAACTCCGTGCCCCAACAAGCAGCCAGGGAAACGTAAAATCACTCAAGAGCAAATGGGGCCCTAGAGCAGTACTCCGAGGGTTCAAACATTGAGATCAGTGGTATTCCGGTGCCCGGGGAAACAAAAGACGTTGGGAACCATCCTAAATTTGTTTTTTGGAAAAGTGCTAAAAACGGGGGTGGATCAGGGGGGCGGTGGCTGAAACCAAAACTGGGCCCCCTTCCTTTAACAAGCCCGGGGCCCCCTGCCATCGTAGTACAATTCAAGGAGCGACAGGAGGGGGAAACGCGGGGTTGGCCACCCGGGGCTCCCAACGGGGATGCCCGGGCTCACCAGGGGGCCTCTAAGATCCCAAAGCGACTAGCAAGGTATTTATTAATAAACCCCTTTTACCCCCGATTTTAAAATTTTTCTCTCAAAACCCCAAGGAAAATTTCAAGGAGCTTAAATATTAAGTTTTTTTTTGGGGGTTGGTAGGGAGGGAAAGTTTTGGTTTTTTTTCGGTTGGGGGGGAAAAATTAAAATGAAAGGAGCTAAAAAATTATGAAAAAAGTAAAATTCTAACAAAGTTAAAATAAACCTTTTTAAATTATTTCAAAATGGGCAAAAAACCCCTTCGCTTTTGATTTTGGGGGTCCACCTTTTAACCAAACCCTTTCTTTTTAAACATTTTGTAAAAAAATTCCCTGCTTGGGGGTTTAAAAATTTATTAACTACTTGAGTATATACTGCTTTTCTTACAGTAAAGGGGGTGGGGGGGGAAAACAGTCAGTTATTTTTTCTGATTGGGGGTTACATGTTCCCAAAACAGAAAAGAGAGGGGCGTTTTTGAAATTTTTCTGGTTTATTTTCCCGGTTAATAAAAAGCCTAATTTTTAAAATTTAAATATTTATAAAGTTTTATTGTAACCAGAAAGTAGGGGGAGGGGTTTTCCTTTATTTAAATTTTGGGGGTTGTTTTTCAAAAAGATAAACTTAAAATAAAACGGGGAAAAATTATGGTTATTTAAAAAATTGAAAAAAATATATTGGGGGGAAATGGGGGTTGGGGAAATTTTTAAAAATTTATTACTTCGGGGTTATCCGAAAGTATTTAAACTTTATTAGCTCTATTGAAAATTTGTTTTTTTAAAAAATTCATGGTTGCTTTTATCAAATTTTGCCTTGTGTTTTTCCAAATAAAAACTTGCTATGTAGAGTGAATGTTATTTATATTATGATGTATTTGCGTAAAAATTTAAACATTTGCGAAAGCCCCTAAATATTCAACTTATTTTTACGAATAAAGAATGTTTTAAAAGTATTGGAGAGGAAAAAGAAAAATTTGTATTTTTTTTATCAATGAAAGGGGATTTATTTAAGATTTTTTATTTGTGAATGTATTTATGTTTTTTAATTTAAACTTGTATAATTTAAAAAAGATTGGAAAAATATTACTATTTTAAGGTAAATTTAAAATTTAAAAAACCGTAGGAAATGGATCCCGGCAACATAAAATTTTAAATTTTTTAAATAAATTTAAAAAATGAGTTCTTTACAAGCAGAAAGAGTACCAATTTTTACCCCAAAAATATCAGGAGTTTTAAGGGGAAAACTTTTTTTGTTCTATAGTTCTTACTGTAAATTTTTAAACCCAAAAATCATTATTTGTTTTAAACAAAATTTGGGGAAGGGATGATAAATGTTTTTATATAATTTTCCTAAATTTTAATTTGTATCACGTTGTAATTCTGGGTTTTTTAGGGCAGGGGGAGTTGGGGTTTTCCTTTACATGAAAAAATTAAAAAGTTTGGTCAGGAAATAGTTTTTTTTGACTGTAGACTGGGTATTTTTGAAATTCAAAAAATTTAAATTTGTTACTTATTCAGAAATTTTGGATTTTAACAGACAACACGAGCATTCATCTACAAAATTTTTTGCAGAACTTGAAACTTTGTTATCAGGACTGAAATCTAACATTGTAATAGTAGGAGATGTAAAATTAAACAAAATTTCAGTCCTCGACTCACACTGACCCCTTTTTCTAAACTTGTTTAAGCAATTTCGGACGGGTTTCCTTTTTAACAGTAAACCCCCACCAAAATTAACAAACAAAATCAACTTCTTGTTTTGATCTTTCACTGGCTAGATTCAAAATTATATTGACATTTAAAAAACTGAAAAATACTTCCCCTTGGTATTACGACCACAGCCCAAACACGTCTAAACAATCACTAAAAAGGGAAAACCAGCACTTACTTCAGGAAAACATTGTTCCCCCCCATAAACCGAAATAAAAACAGATTACAAAAATCTTTTTCCAGGGAATTTGGGGAGAATGGGGCAATTTGGAAATCTGAATGAATACACAAGTTGATTTAGCTTTTAAACTCCCCCTAAAGCCCTTTTACAAAAACCCAAGCCAACAATACAACACAACAAATGAAACATAAAAAAGCTATAAAAAGGCACAGAGTGGAAACCCCATGGATACAAAAAACAATAATAAACCCGGAAAAAAAATTTAGAACAAAGCTATCCCAATAGAACAAGAAAGGGGCCTTTTTTGATCTGCCTTGAAAAGTTACTTTGACGCTTCCCAGAAAACAGCCCTTCTTAAGGTTATTAAATAACACAAAGCCAAAAAATTTTTTCCCGGGATTTACTTAAAAAGTACCCCTGGAAAACCCCCAGGAACAATGGAAAATTAAAAAACACTATTTTTGGAAAAACCGAAAAATTAAAAAAATTTTAAAAGGGGAAAAAGAAAAAAGTATGGAGCATTAAAAAGAGGATAAAAAAAATAATTGCCAATAAAATTCAATGTTTTTTTTATAAATATACATAGAAACCTTGACAACAAAATACAAGAAAAGATTTTTATGGCTGACTTACATTCTCCACAAATTTTAAAATTTTTTGGGTTGCCCCTCCTGACGGGCTGAATATATACAAATCTTTAAAAACAACTAAAAAATTAAAAGTTTCCACGGGCTTGGGACCAATTTAGTCGGGGGGAACTGATAAAGAATTTTGGGTTGTCAAATCCTAGACCCTTTTTGGGTTTTCCCTTAATTAACTTTGAGTTTTTCGGGCACAAATTTTTCCCAAAGGGCTTTTAAAAATTCAATTTTTTGTTCCTGTTTTTAAGAAGGGCCGGGGATGAGCTATTAAATAACAAAAGGGCCCAAATTGCACTTTTGGGTTTTTTCTCCAAAATTTTTTGGAAGAAGGTTTTTGGGGGTTAGACTTTTGAGCTTCTTAAAAAATTAAAAATTTTCTTGGGATGTAGTTTCAATTTTTTTTCAAAAACCGGAAAGAGACAGAGGATGCACTTGATATTTTTTAAAAAAAGGAATATACCAATGCTTTGAATAATAAATTAAAGGCTACTAGATTTTTTTGTAGATTTTTCCCCAAACCCTTTTGTTTCTGGGAAAAACCCCATTTTTGGGCACTAACAAAAATTGAGTTTTGGGGGGGTTTCAGAGGCTTGCTTTTGGGACGGGGTTTTGGGAAATTTAAATTTGGGGAAATCGAATGCAACGAGCCCAAAATCAAAAAATGAAAAAAGCAACAGGGGGAAAATTTAAGCAGGGTGTTCCTCAGGGTTCTGTTTTGGCTGCGCCCTTTTTCTTGATTTTTAAAAAAATTTGAAATTTGGAGCATTCCTTTTGGGGGAAAACTAAGTGCTTTTGCTGATAAACTTGGAAATTTTTAAATTAGGACTGGGAAGGGCCCGTTTTTGAAAATAAAAAAATTTAAAGATTTTAAGATTACTGAAAAAACTGGTTTGTTCAAAAATGGAAGAAAATTTTAATGTTGAAAAAACAAATACATAAATTTTTCTTTTAGGAGGCCCACAATTTTGGAGAGACACCCATTTTATCACAAAAAAATTCCCCAAAAAAAAGTTCCCGATTGTCCAACATTAAAAGTATAAAATGATTTTAAAAATTTTTTGGGAATATACTAACGGAAAAAAAAATTGAACGGGAAAAAAACAAAACATCAATTTAAAACCGCCTTCGCTACTTTTTAAAAAGAAAGTTTTACTTCTCTAAGGGGATTTTTTTTTTTCCATTATTGACTTACAATAAATTTTTGCCCTTATCCCTCTCGATAAAAATTTTGGGTTATTAATTTGGGGGGGGTGAAAAAATCAACCCTCGAACCCAAAAGGAAAAAATCGGGAAAATTTCTACGTATTTTTTTGAAAAAAAAATAAGCCCCCTTCCTTCCCCCCAATTTTTCCCAACAATTAAAATTTTTCCCCCGGGGGTTTTGGGGGCACTTTAATTTTTTTAATTTTTACGGAAAGGGGTTTTGGGGAAAAATTTTATATTAAAGGGGTTAAACAGGGGGAAAATTTTTTCCAAAAGTATACAACCATTTTTTTTGAGGGGAAGGGGGCTTGTTTGCAACAACCGGGGTTTTTTTTTGTTTTTTTTTTTCTTTTTTTTTTTCCTTTTTTCATTTTTTGGGCAGACCCGGGAAGAAAATATAAATCATTTCCCAAACCTAATTTTAAAGGAAAAATTATAAGGTTTGTGAATACTTTTCAAAAAGGATTAAACAATGGTTTTTTCATTTTTGGGGACAATATTGAAACCCTTAAAAAATATTTTCCCAATTTTTTTTTTTTAAAAGTTATTTCAGTTTGTATTTTTTTTGTTATATTGAAAAATGTAGTTATTTTTAAAATTTTTATAGTTATTATTATTTATTGTGGGTTATTTTATTTTTTGGGTTAGTTGTATTTTATTTATTATTTTATTTTTAAATTTATTTTTATTGTAGTTATTTATTTAAGTTTTTAATTGTTTATTGTGGTTATTTTTTTTACAATACTAAATTTGTTTCAGATTTAATTATATTAAAACCGGTCATGTTGTTCATTTTAAATAAAATTTTTTTTATTTTATTTTTATTTTTCATAAGACGCCGATCGTCAAGATAGGGGGCGAATATGGACCCGATATAAACCGCCCCCGATGCCCCGCCCCGTGTGTGAAGGGAAATAAACGGGGGAATTGAGCCGACTAAATAAAAATGATAAAAAAAGAGACATTTTATGTAAAAACCATTTTTTTACGGGCAGCGAGGGTTTTGGGAAATTCCTGTATATATTATGTTAAATTGAAACTGTATATGTAGTATGTTTTTGCAGTAAATAAAAAAAAAATTATTCTATTCTAATTTCCGCCATTCTTCTTCTTTTAATATTACCTTTAAAATGATGTGTCATTTGATAGGGATTTCTATTTAAAAATTTTGACTTACCCCCAAACTACCCCCTTTTTTTGAGAGGGGTTTTAAAAAATTTGATACAAAAAAAAACTCCTTATTTGGTCAAAATAAACTTTCCCAGAAGAAAATTCACTTTACTGTTTTTCATAAAAAGTTAATAGGGGGGGGGGGTGGGACTTTTAAGAAAACCCTTATTTATTATATATAAAAATATATATTATATATATAAAATAAATATGTTTTGGTTTTAAAAAAGGTAATAAATAAAAAAATATTTTTTTTTATAAAAAAGTTATATGATAAAAATTTTTAGTACATGGGGGCCCCATAAAAACCTAAACGGTTTTTAAAATAAAAAAAATTTTTTACAAATTAAATTTTTTTTTTTTTAAAAAAACCAAAATTTGTCTTTATAAAATCTATTTTTATTGATGGAATACAAAAACATTTGAGATGAAATTTTTTTCGATTTCTACCCCGGTTTTTAAACCCTTTTGAAAAAAATTTTTTGACAAAAAACCCACCATCATAGGAAAAAGGGGTTTTTATTGAAAGACCTCTTTCCTAATGCATCAATTAAAAAAATGCAACCCACCAAAGCGGGATGAGAGGGGCCCTGGGAATAAGCCCTGAAAAACATTCATAGACAAATTGGCTGTGTGCGCTTTTTGGGCACCATTTTGTTGGAACCATAGAGGGGCCCTTTTTCAATGCTGCTCTAGCTTTTTGGGGAATTTAAGAATTCTGAATCATGTAAAACATATCTTTTCTGCATTCACAGAAACTGTTGCCCCGGGTGTAATTTTTAAAAAAAAATTTTGGCCCAATTACTCCAAAACGTCCCAACCCCACCCCAAACCAATAACTCTTTCGCTATAAAAGGGTTGTTCGTGAATTTCTTTAGGGTTTTTCTCTTGACCATAATGAAAATTTCTGAGGTTAACATTTCCGGCCAAATTAAAAGGGGCTTCGCCCAAAAAATGTAGTTTTGTTTTTCTTCATAATGATTGCAGAAAGGTTTTTGACAAAAGCTATGGGAAAAACCCAAATCTGTGTCATTAATTTTTTTGCACAACCTTTATCTTGTAGGGAGGGAATTTCAAATAAGTTTAAAAAATTTTCGATTTTTTAACTTGCTTTTGAAACTGCTTTTTAAAACAAAACTGCCTCCGGGCTGATCGTTTGGGGGCTTTGAAAGCACTGCTTAAGAATTCTTTTAAAAATTTTCTCAGGGGTACGAACAGATTGGGGCCTACCATTGGTTCTTTTTTGATGGGGAATGCAGTTTCAAAAATTTAAAAAACCCATTTAAAATTTGGGTTCCGACAGGGAAAAAACTTTAAAGACCTGGAACTTAAAAAATTTTTTACAAAAAGTCAAAATTTGTAACAAAAACCGGACACATTGAAATGAAATAAAATTTTAAAATGAAAATGAAATGAAAATGCGCCCTTTATTCTTTCATTTTGTAATCATGTACAAAAAGAATGGCGTCATCATAATAAAAAATTATCATCCTTTTCATTTTATCTTTTAATAAATTTTTAATGTAAAGTTTCTCCTTTAAAAAAAAAATTCATCCAACCCTAAATTTAAAAAGGGTTTTTTTGGTTAAAAAGTAATTTTTTAGATTTTTTTTAAAATTTTTTAATTTTGGGAAAATTTTTTTTTTAAGATTTTAGGAAAAAATTTATAACCTTTTATGCCTGTGTATTTTGGGTTTTTTTTCTAAAAAGAATCCAAAGTCTATGAATTGAAGAGAAAATTATTTCTTTTCCCTTTGAAGTATTGGAAAAATCCCCTACCTGAGACAGTGCTTAATTTTGAACAGAATAAAAAATACATTGATAAATATAGTTACTGAAATACAGTCTTATACCTATTCTGAAAATTTTATCCTTAACCAAATTTTCCCAAATTTTTAATTTCAACATAATGCGGATTGCACGTTTTTTGTAAAAACCAAAAGCCTGTCCGGGTTATTTTGGGGAAATTTCCCCCTGGGAAAAAAATTTCCAAAAGATAAATGTGAATAAAATGTGGGCAAAGTAAAATTAGCTTTAAGATTAAATTTAAAAAATTTTTGGATAGCCTAAAGTGAAAAAATTTAAGGATGAAATTTTGTTTGCCACTTTGATCAATATGATAAACCCAAAAATCCAATTTCTATTTTATGTCAATCCAAGAAATTTGTTTATTTTCAACCTTTTTATTTCTACACTGCCCATTTGCGAATTTTGGAATTTCGGATTAAATTTTGGGGTTTTTATATTAAAATAGGTAAAATTTTTTTAGAAAGATTTTAAGCAATAATTGGTTTTTTGGGATAAAAAAATTCCTAATACTTTTCAGGAAAACAAAGGGCAGAAACTTTTATCCCCATGATTTGTTTTTTCCACTAACTGAGATTTGGCATCATCGAAAAATAAAAAAAAGGGTTTTTTTGGGGGAACGTTAGAAATTACCCTAGGTGGGCCCTTTCATATAGAAGAAAACATTAACGGCCCCAAAAGGGACCCTTTTGGGGTTACCCCATTTTTAATTGTTCTTAACTGTTTTTTAAAATTAGGGATTAACGGGTTTGTAATTGTTTATTTTTCATAATTTCACAAACTGTTTTTTTATTAGCTAAATATGATTTGAAACCACCTTAACGGGGGTTCCGAAAATTTCCACCCTTTGATTTTTACCCAACAACTTTTATGGGGAGACACGTCAAAACCTTACTTAAACCCAAAAAATATCCCAATTACTTTATCCCTCTGTAAACCCAAATTTTAATTATAGAATCAACATATGTACAGGGGGCCTGATATTACAGAGGGTTTATCTAAACCCGGCTCTTTTTTGTAAGAAAAATTATTATTTTCTAAATGGGTTGACGAGTTGAATATCCCTTTGGCCTTTTTTAAATTTTTTAAAAAAAATTTAACAGGTTTAAAAAAGGGGCCATTTGGGCGATAGTTAGATTTTTTTTAATTAAAATTTCCTTTTTTATTTTGGGGTTTTATTTTTAAAAATTTTAAAATTTGTCGGGAATATCCGGATAGGGAAAAGGAGGGAATTAAATAGGTGGGGAAAGGGGGCTTTTTGAAGTGAATTTTGAGCATTTTTTTATTCCCGTTTATGGGAAAACTTTGCCCAAACCCAACAAAATTTTTAATTATAAAATTTGGATATTATTTTATTTATACTGTCTAAACTGATTGGTTCACATGGGAATTTTAAAAATTTTTGGGTTTATCCCAAACAAAATTGGGGTTACAGGAAATTAAGTGTTTTTTTTTTTTGGGAAAATAACTTCTGACTCAACCACATTGACATAATATCTTTAAAAAAGGATTGCAAAATAAAATGGGTTTTTTTTACATGTTGGCATCTATCTCAAACTCTTCAATGTTTTTTTAACAGAATTCATTTTGTTTTTTTATATTTGTTTTAAAATTGGGTTTCCAATTTTGGTTTACAATTTTTTTGGGAGTTAAAAATTTTATCATCCTTTAAAACCTTTTTTTACCCTTTAAAATTTTTCCTCTATTTTCTTTGTTTAAATTTTTTTTTGCTAGTTTTAATTTTTATTAAAATTTTTTGGGTTTAATCTCCCAATGTACTTATTTCTATAAATTTTTTTTCCCCCCTCTGATGTTAATTCACTTGTTCCCAAAGGGAACTTTTCTGTCGGTGGTTCTCCCAATTTGATTTGTTGGAAAAACAAAAACGTCAAAATAATAAAAAAATGTTAGGGAAAGATATTAAATTTAGAACTACTTGTGAAAAATAAATCTCTTCCCGCTTTCTTACTCACATTTTTAAAAAATTTTTTCCAATTTTTCTTCAAAAATATTCTTTTTTTTTGATTATTGGGTTTTTATTTTTGAATTTTTTTATAGGAAATTTTA
Source organism: Stictocephala bisonia (assembly GCA_035578905.1). Taxonomy (NCBI): domain Eukaryota; kingdom Metazoa; phylum Arthropoda; class Insecta; order Hemiptera; family Membracidae; genus Stictocephala; species Stictocephala bisonia. Next base: position 32,672 of record JAQJVL010003560.1, on the reverse strand, counting down.
AAAAGTTAGTATTTTGAGCATGTGATTTTAAAATTTTGGTTGTTTATGCCAATTACTTGCATTTTGTTGGGTTTAAAATTTTAAAAAAAATTTATCAATCCCCCCTTTTTCCAAGTTTTCCGAAACCCAAATTGGAAAATTTACTAAGTTTTTAAATTTTTTGTGAGGAAAAAAATTTTCTTTGGGAAGAAAACCCAAAACTTGTTGCATTTTGGGTTCTAATTAAATTTATTTTGGACATCTCCATCACAATTAAAATTCTGTATTTTTTTGGGAAAAGTTTTTCCGGGGAAAATTTAGTTTATTTAAAAAAAAAATTTTAAAAAAACAAAATTAGGAGAGCATATACACCACCCAAAGCACAAAAAAAAAAGAGTCACATTTAAATTAAATTTTCAAAAACTTTCGAATTCTTTTTCCCGTTTTTAAATTTGTGTAATAGATGGCAAAAAAAAAACTTTAAATCTTAAAAAATTTTTTTTTTTTTAAAACTATTTTTTGAAAGAAATAATGACCCCCCCTCCAAAAATTTTAAAGCTACGTGAATAAAAGGATTATGTTTTATCCGTTTTAATAGTAAAAACTAAAATTCATGACCTCTCTTTTTTAATGCTCACATAATACAATTAAAACGGGATTAATCCTTGGATGGTAATTTCAAGAGGTTTTTTATTCTATTTTGGCAAATGTTAAATTATTAAGGGGGAAAAATTTTCAATGTGTGTAATTTTATGTGCAGCTGGTTTTACATTTATTTTTTTTATCGTTATTTCTGAGGGGTTTTTTTGGATTTTAAAAGGGAAAAGCCCTAGTTTAAAAGCAAGGGGGGATGGGGGGAAACCGGGAAAGGGTTGTTTGTGAGTTGTTTTAAAGGGACTTCTACATCTACTATATCAAATCGAATTTACAGAAAATTTTTGACTTTGGTCAGCAATTTCACAAGCACTATTACTTTTTTTTTGGGGTTAACATTTTCCCAAACCACTTAACTGTATTGAAAGATGCCCCGGGGTGTTACATTTGGGGGCCCGGGTAGAGGGGGTTTGGTAATGAAGGGGAGTTGTACAAAAATGTCGAAGGTTGTTGCGGGATCGAGGGGGAAAGGGGGAGGGGTTGTGGTTGGGGCAGAGGAAAGAGTGAAGAAGAGCTAAAGGGTCAGTTAAAATTTTGGGCACCCCCGGAAACGCTTTGGGCTTCAATGCTAGCTTTTAAGGTCAACAGGAACTCTTGGTTTGTACCCCCTTTTCCATAGGGTTTTTTGGGGGCTGTTCTCTGTTCACATAAATTAATGGCCATCCCTTTTGGTAGCTGTCTGGAATTTGGGTTATTTTCCCTTGCAAATATTTGGGGTTTGGGGAAAGATCCTTAAAACCCCAAACTGTCGAGAAAAACAAGGTCTTCAATCCCTGACTTTAAATGTGGGTTTTGGGAAATTTTCCTTGAAAGTTTTTCTTATTTCTTGGGGGTCGGTTTGTCAAAAAAATTTTTTTCTTTTGTTATCAATTTAAAAACTTTTTGCCTCTCTGTAACCCTCTGGCAAGTTTAAGTTTTTTGGGAAAAATGCGATCACCAAGTAGGGGTCGCCCAAAAGGTCGCCCCATTTTTTTAAAAAAAATTTTTCAATAAAAAAGCTTTAATGTTGCATAAAAGTTTTGTTTTAGGGCCAATAAATTTTATTTTGTAAAGATCAACTTTAAAAAAAAATTTTGTTATAAAAATACCTTGTAAAGGGTAAAAATAAATTTTTTTGGGGCCAAACCTGTTCAAAAATAAAATTTAAGAACATAAACAAAATAAAAAAAAGAAAAAAAAAACCTTTCAAAATTAATTTGGTTTGTGCCCCGTTTCCCACATTACGATCGTTTCCCTCAACATCGTTTTCCTTCTGTGTTCCATTTATTTTTTAAAATGTCTTTGTTTTCGTTTTTCGTTTTCTGTGTTCCTTGGTTTTTTGTCAGCAACTCCCCAATTCTAGCTTGGTAGATAAATTTGCCATGTTTTTTTGGCTAGAAAATTTTAGCCCTTCTCCGGGGTCGGAGGGGTGTTTAACGGGCACCTGCATCTACTGACGGTTTTTTCCCGGGGAACACAGTATAGAACCTACGGGCGGGGATTTACCCCTCTCCCAAAGGGGGAAACAGCCACTTTTTTCTCCCCTTTCCGCTCTGCCCTTTCCCAAGGGCCCCCCCCTCCAGGATGAAGATTTCCAACATGAAAGGTCCCTCAACCCATTTATTTATTCAGCCCTTCTGGCCTCCATTTTTGACCAATGAAGTCGATTTGGAAATGAAGAACTTTCAGTTTATTTAAAAACCCCAAAGGGGAAATATATATAAAAACTTGTTTGTTGTTTCTGTGAACAGTTCATTTTAAAGCGAAAAAAATTTTTAGATTTTTTTTTATTTTTTTTTTTACTTTTTTTCCCTTTTTGGGGTGTTCTAGTATTTTCTTTTAAAAAGGGGGTTCAAAAGAAAAAAATTTCTTTACTTTTTTTGTTCCCATTATGAGCTCCCATTTTAGCCTGCTGGTTTTTGGGTTTGTACTGTAATTATTAATTTTTCTTTTTTTTTTTTTTTTAAAAAATTTTTTTCCAATTGGCCCAAAACCCCCAAAATTAATTTAATTGAAAAATTTAACTTAAAATTCAAAATTTTTGTAAAATATAAAAAAAGGTAGTTGTTTAGGGCATTTTTTTTAAAAACAAAATTTTGGGGTAAAAATTTTTGATTTTTTAGTAGGATTTATGATTTGATTTTTAAAGGGGATAAAATTGTCTTACTTTTCTGTATTTTTTATATTTAAAAAAATTTTTTTAAAATTTGGGAAAAAAAAGTTGTTTTGAAAGAGGGGGATTTTATATTTCCCACCCCGGGCTAAAAAAACCCAAACCCTTTCCCTTTTTCATTTAATTTCAAAAAACATTACAAGTCAATTTTGGAAATTTTTTATAAACTAAAAGGTTATTTTTGTAATGTTTTTAATTCCCAAAATCTAAATTACTAGTTTATTTGTTTCTGATTAGTTTAATGTTTTATAAAATTTGGTGTTTATAAATTTAAAAATTTTTTAAAAAAGGGAAACTCATCAGTAAACAATATTTAAAAGGGCAAGTATCCCTTTTTAAAATTCAAATGAGGCCAAATACACATCAAATTTTTATTCACTCATTTGATGAGTTTGTAATTAGCGGCAAAACCGCTTCTAATTGTCACTTCCATATTTGTAAGTTTAACCCCAGTCTCTACATTTGGGTTTTTGTCATGACCGGCCTCATTGTCCCCTTTCCGGGTCACCGTGTCCTTGGTGACTAAACGGGTTCGCAGGAAAAATCCGGGCCCCTTTCATGTAGCCATTTATTGACCGCAATCAACGCCCATTTTAAAATAAAAAAGGGCTATTATGTTTGAAACAGAGAAAGGGGATGATTTTTTAAAATAAAAAAAAAAAAAAAAAAACACCCCTTTGACAAAAATAAGTGTTTCTTTCATTACAAAATGGGGGCTATCAAATTTTTTTTAAAACAATCCAATAAATTCAGCTGAAAAAATTTATGAAATTACTGTAATTTGTAAGTTTAAATACTTTTAAAAAATTTCAGTGTTTATATAATCCCCCCCCAAATTAAATTTCCCGCTTTTGCCTGGGCCGCTTACTACCCAAACTCCATAATATGGCTTAGGGTTGCACATGTTTCCTTTTGCCCCTCTCCGGCCCCGAGCAAAAGGGGTTTTGGGATTTATTCCCCTTTTTCAACTTTTGGTTTTCCCCATATAAAGGAGTTTTTTGGGTGATTTTAACTGGACAAAGATAGTTTGTGACTCCCTTTATGGTTTTTCATCCCCTTTGAATACACTAAAAAACCTAAGCAAAAGGGCCTTGTTTTTTTTAAACCTAAGTAATAAAATCATAAAATTTTGGTTGGCTTTTTAAAAAAGAAAATGAAGGGTTTTTCGGGCTGACATTTTTTTTTTACCCATGCACCCCCCCGCCCCTCACTCACGGGTGGGGGCCCAGCCAGAGGGGAAATTTAGTTGGCAAAAAATTATAATTAAAATGGAACATAAAAATAAAAACCTTATTAAGAATGTTATCCGGGGAAATTTTTTTATAAAAAGGGAAAGGGACTAACGCCTTATCCGTAAAAGGGAAAATCTTTTGGATAAAGGGTCCCCAAATGCTCATTATTTTTTTTTATTGCTATCAAAATTTGAAATTTCAATCCAAAAAAAATTTTAGAAACAATTTAAAAAAAGTGAAACCCAAACAAAAATTACGCAACTTCCGTTTTTTCCCAAAGATGAATTTTATGGCTTATTTTAAAAATTTTTGCAAAACAATTTTTTTTATGAATGATCATTTTGAAGTGCATTTTTGTGGGTTTGGGTTCTTTCCCTTGACCGGGTATTTTAAAAATTATTTGTATATCGGTCTACGTTTTAATTAAGAAATAAAAAATAAAAAATTCATTCCCCCATTGGAGGCAATGAGTCAGTAAAACATTTTTAAAATTGGTTTTTTTTCCAATTTAATTTGCAATTTAGCCCCTCAAGCCCAATTGATAATAAAAATATAAAAACCATTTTCCAAATCTTTTTAAAAACCCCGGGGATATACAGGGGGGGGAAATGTTTTCAAAAACGAGTTATTTTTTTTTCCCTACAAAATTTGATAATTTTTTTTTTTAATTTTTTTTCTAAAGCAAAATTTTTTTTTATCAGAATACTTTACTTGAAACTTTTTAAATAGCAAGAAATAATTTTTAAAATTTTAAAGTTTCTTTAAAATTGAAAGGGCTGTCCCTTGATAAGGAAAAAACCTTTTGAACCCCCCATTTTGGGGAAAATTTAAATTTTTTTTCTTAAATGGGACCTTTTCATTTAAACCCAAAACCCTTAAACCTAGGCTTACAATGGGGTTTTTCCCGTTCCCAACCCACTTTGGGCCTTTTCCCCGAAAAGATAAATTCACTAAGGGTTGTCAAAAAGTATTTTTTCTATAAAACCCCAGATCATGTATAAGTTTTAAAACTTTTCAAGTTAAGTGGGAAAAACAGTTGTAAAGGGGCCGTTTTCAAAATTTTTTTTTCCACCCGTAACAAACATAAAAAAATTATAAAATTTCAACAATATATATATTAAGGGGGCCTAAACCGGGCCCAAAAACAAATGCAACTAGTCGCAGGTATAAAATTGATTGGAATTTAAAAAGTGTTGCTCTCTAATTTTTGAGTAAACAATCGGGATATTTAAGGGTTTTTTTATTTAAAAAATCCAAAATAAAAAAAAAATAAAAACTTAAAAAAAAATTAAAAATCCCTTAAAAGGGTTAAAAAAAAATAAAAAAAGCCCAAAAAAAGCTAAAATTTTAAAAAAAAAAAATTTTAAAAAAAAAAAAAAAATTGAATTTCCAAAAAAAAAAAATAAAAAAACCCTGGCTTTTTTTTGGGCCGTTTAATTTAAGTTTTTTTTTTTGGTTTTTTTTTTTGGTTTTTTAAAAAAAAAGGGGAAAAATTTTTTTAAAACCTCCAAATGTTTTAAAAGGGGGTCAAAATTTACGGCTTTTTTAAATAGAGCGAAAACTGAAATTTCGTTCTTCAAAAAAGGGAAAAACTTCTATATAAACGGGAAAATGTACTTTAATGACACCCAAGGGAATACTTTTGGGAATTTTATGAAAAGAAAACTAAGTAATTTTTTGAAGTGTAAAAACCATTGATTAACGCCAAATCAAAAAAATTTATAAAAAATTTTTTTGTCATTTTACAAATTTTTTTTTTTTCAAAATTTTTTTTTTGAAAAATTAAACTGATTTTTTAAAAAAGTCAAAACTAAAGAAACAAGAAAGGGAATGCTATCAGTCAATGCCCAAGGTACACAGAAAAATCTCTTTGACCGACCGGGCCCAGGGGGACAACAAAAACCAGGTCCCCGGGGGCTTTGGCATACGCCAAAATTACAAATCCCGCCTGTTACAAAAACTGCAGACTGTTGTCTTGCAGTATTTTTTATACAATGAGATAAAAATTTTTAAAAGTATTTTTTTTAGTGTGGAAATGTAAGAAATGATTCTTTGGCCCAAGTTGTAGTTATTAACTTTATGTTTTAAAAAAATTTTTAAAAAATACTTTAAGCTCCCCATGAAGCCCCAGTACTCCCAAGGGTTTTCCCTTTTGTTCAAACTAGATGCCATTGACCACTACCCCCCGACATTTTTGCTCGCAATTTTTGGGGGGTTTTTTTTTTTTGTTACTTGACTGGCCCTTTGTTTTCTTAAAAAAACCGATAAAAATTTCATTGTACCAAGCATCATACTATTTACAGAGGGGAACGCAAACATTTTTAGTTTTTTTACAAAGTTTTTTCTTTAAAAACTTTAAATTTTTCCCAGGTTTTGGGGCGGGCAAGTTGTCGGAAGTATACCCTGACAAACTTTTTTTATGAATTTTTGTTTTTAAATCAAAAATAAATATTGAATACGGGTTTTCCCTTTCATAAAGGGTAAAGTGTAGCCAAACCGGAAAAAAAATTTATCCCCCAAAATGTTGTCAAGCCAAAAAGGGCCCAAAAGGTTTTTTAATTTTCCTATTTTTACTACTAAAAAAACTGGGGTGGGGCCAAATTTATTTCCCGACATATTTATATACATAAAAATTGCCTTTATATGTATTTATTTCTATACCCCAAAATGGGTAGTAAGTAAAAAAAAATGCATTTTTGTTTTTTAAAATTTGTATAAAATTTTTGGGGCAATTTAAAGCAAAGATATTCATATTTAGGATGGCAGCAAACATTTTAAATTTAAAAATTTTTTGGGTTTAAAAAAAAAAAAAAAAAAATGTATGAATGGCAGAAAAAGACGTACAACCATCACTGTGAAAAACCCATTTACCAATTAGTTTTAAAGGGAACTTACGGTCAATCCGTCAATGTCAACAGTACAAATTTTAAAAAACCACACTATGACCCCCCAGTCACCAGTTAGTGATAAAGGACTGTACAAAACAACACAAACAATTCCCCGATAGGGCACATCCCCCATTGTATTTTAAGTAAAAGGTGATAAGAAAGCCAAAAGCTGGGTTTAATTTTAGACAGACTTGTAAACAATAAGGAAAAGGGAAAATAGTGATTTTATTTCCGAACCTTAGGGTTGTAAATACTTGAAAGAAAGTTTTTATAAAACTTTGTAATATAAAATGGGAAAATTTTGCCAAACAAAAGGAAAATTTTTTTTTTCTATCAAATTAAATTTTATAATTAAATTTTTATTTTGAAATATGTTTTCAACCTTTTTTAATTTTCATAATTTGAATTTGAACAACTTGTACATGTAGTAATGAAAATTTAAAAATAGGGGTCTTTTTTGTTAGAAAATTTAAAAATTTTTTGTTCATTTTTCTAATGACTACAGAGAAAATTTTAAAACCCAAGACCCCCCGGGAGGTAATTTGGGAAAAAATATTTTCTAAAGGCTTTTGGAATAAAATATATGATACAATTTGCGGATATTCATTAAATTTTTTGATTGTTTTATTACTTAGTTTAAGGTTTGGACTTCTCTTGACGGGGTCAATATATTAAAACTTAAAGTATTTTTGACTGGTGGGTTTTTTTTTGGGAAATTTTAAAATTTTAAAAATTTTAAAATTTTCCCGTTTTTGGCGGACAAAAAAAACCAAAAAATTTTTTTTAAAGCAATTTTAGGGAACAATAACAGTATTTCGTGAAAAAAAAACAAAAATTCCTGTAGGTTACCTCATTACATTTGTCCTAAAAAAAAATTTAATTTAACCCTTTTAAAACTTTAAAATTACCCCACCTTTGGCCTGTAAAATACCCGGGCAAGCACATGTTTTTTTTTCTCAGGGCACCCTCACCTGAAAAAGGGGTAAAGGGGGCACCCAAAAAGAGCTGTACCCTTTTCGGGCCCCCAGTGAAAAAGCTTCAGCTTAGGAAAAAACAGGGAAACGCCCCCTTTTTCCACATCACTCCCTCTAAAAAAAAAGCCAAAAAAAAGGGTTAAAATAGTAAGTATATTTTAAAAAAAAAATAACAGTTTTTTTTTTTTTGCGCAAATAAATAATATGTTATTTTTTTTTTTTCTTGGGTATATCGGGTGACTCATGTTTTTTTTTCACCCGAAACCAAAATATTTTGGGCCAAAATAGTATTTAAAATGTAATTTGACTTTTTGGGATACAAAAAATTAAGAAAATGTAAAAAATGGTTTAAAAAATCCAATTGATTTTAAAACAATTTTTTGGAAAGTGTTTTTAAAAAACATTATTATTAATTTATTTTTTTAAATTTCTAAAGAATTTCCCGATTGTAGAGATATGGGTGGGTTTAAAGGGGTTGGGCATGTTACTAAATTTTTACTGTTCCTATTTATTTCAAAAAATTTAGGGAATTTAATTTAAAAAGCTAAAAAAACTAAGGGACCTTCAGGGTTTACGTGGGAAACGAAACCCCGTAAAAGTGGTGGTTTTTTTTTAGAAAAGAATTTCGCAAAAAAAGTTTCCTTTTTGGGGGAAACCCTCTAGGTGTTAGTGGGTTATGATGGGGGCCCCTTTTAAACCCTTTCCCGTGCACCCCGTCGCGAAAGTAAAAGTCCGCAAAAATTTAAAAAAATCAATATTTATAAATAATAATTATTTCTAATTGCTGTGGTTCCTTTACCTTATCCCATATTTCCTTTTAAAAATTATATTAATTAGTTAAAGAATAAAAATATACAATTTTTTAATGAAGTTTAATGGGGGATTAAAAAATGGTCGTGCCTTTTTAAATGGCACTGCTAAACAATGTCTTAGCGTAGTCACAGTCCCCCATACATTAAATCCGTGCTCTGGAATGGGGGAGGCCAACTCCCAAAGGTTTTTTTGTAACAGACTTTTTCAGTCTGCGCACATGAAAAAGGGGTTTTCAGTTTACCCCCGGTGTTTCTGAAGTTTTTTAAGGGAAAACATCCTTTTTTTTAAGGATGGAATTTAATTTGAGTATGGAATGTCTAAATTTTCCAAATTAAAAACTATAAGGTTTTGCTACCGTTTTTGGGGACCCCAGCTCTTTCATCACCTTTCTCCAGTTTTTATTCATCTCAATTGCAAAAATACAATTCCCTTAAAAAAAAGTTTAGTAATTTGATTAAAAAATTGACACCCCCGTGTTAGGATCATGAATGGGTTTTCTAATTAAAACAAAAAACACAAAGGGTCTTACAAAATAACAAGCATTTTTAACTATTCGGAAAAAAAAAATCTTTATATTATAAATCCCTTGACGTTTTCCCTTTTCACAGGCAACTTACACAGCTTCCTCCTTTTTTGGGCCCTACCTCCCAAGTTTCCTCTTCCTCCCCCTTGTCTTTTCTGTTTCCGTTATAAATTTCCCCACCAATTTAAAAATTTTTATATCAGATACTGAAAATATAAATTTAAAATTAATATTTTTAACTAGAAAAAAGTATATTATTTCCCTTTTCTGGGTCGTTTCACCCTGGGAAATCACCTACAAGTTAATCAGCAAGATATTTTTGGGGGGTTTTTAAATGTTAGAAAGAAATTTTGAATTGTAACTTTGCCCCCTTTGTTTAAAAAAATTTTTTATTTTATTTTTATATTATTTAATATTTATTTTTTACTGAAATTTTCCCGTAAGGGGTGTCTTTCCGATATGGGGATAAGCTTAAAAATTTCCAAAAAACCCTTTTACATAAAATTTGCGTATATTAAAAACAACTATAAGATATGAGCCATCGTAAATCTAAAAAATCCTTTTAAAAATCTGATTAAGTTATTACTGAAACAAATTTTATACCTTTTTCCCCAGTGAAAAATTAAAACCAACAAAAAATCAACCTTTTTAAAGGGCCTATTCCATTATTTAAAACTTAAAACCTCCATTGGGCGATGGGTGATCGTTTTGCCTCATTTTAAAAAAAATTTTTTCAAATAAATTCAGCAAGGTTGGCAATACTGGTCTTGTAACCACTTTTACTGTCACAAACAATATTTGGGAGTGGGGGGGGTGTTCTATTTGTCACGGGGTGCCTTCGTCTCCTTCACGGGTGGGATTTCTAACTACTACGCACAGTGACCCCCCCACTCAACCCCCCGGGCCAATGGGGTTTTATAATTTTAACAATTTAAAATTTTTGGGTTTTTTTTATTTTTTTAGTTTTTTTTTTTGTTAATATTTATTATTTTTATGTTATTAATTTTTAGTGGTTTTTTTTAGTTGTTTTTCATTATGAATAGAGAAAATTCTTTTACCCAAAGGCTTTCAAGAGTTATATGAAAATGAAAGACTCAGGAAAACATTTCCTCGACCAAAGGTTCTTTTTAAAGATTTGTATACAACAGTGAAAAAGGGAAAATTTTAAAATGAAGGAGATGGGTATACCAGCAATGTCCCTCTATTCCAAAAATATATTGTTAAGGACAGACATCACTTTTTTGGGGCATACACCCCCGCTTCCAAAAAATACGACGGGGCTCAAAAGGGAAAATTGTCCACACATTTGCCGGGGGTGGAAAAATTTAGGCAAAAAAATTTTAAACTATGTTAGAATTTGGAAATTTTTTTTTTTCAGAACAAAATAATTGCCGATATAATATTTTCACAAATTTCGCCTCAAAAAATGAAAAACTGGTTTTCGTTGGTTCCCTGATGTTAAAAGACACTTGGGGAGCCTGAAATAAAAATTCTTTTTGGGCTTTTATCATACAGGCGTATTAGGGTCTTCACTCAGGGAAATTTTGTTGACCCTTTTTGGGCGAGTAATGGGCTGGTCCAGAAAAATTTTTCCCAAATTTACTATGTCTTAAAAGACGGGTTTTACTTGCTTTTTGAGCTCTCTGTAGGGACAGAAAACGACAAAAGGGGACAAGCTTTAGTTTAAACTTAAACTCCTATTAAAAAATTTTGGTTGATTTTTTTTGTTGAATTTCTGGGAAGAAAACATTATTCAGTAAGCGGGAAAATGTTACCCAGATGAAATGCTAGTCATTTTTGGCGAAAAAGTAGTTTCAAGCAGTACATAGCCAATAAACCTGCCCAAATTAAAGAATTAAAATTTTTTGTTAGTGGTGCAAAAAAATTTCTATACTACAAAACTAGAAACATTGTTTGGAACCCCAACCCGCTGGCTCTTTCTCCCTTTTGGGCTACAACCCTAAGTGTGGGCAAAAGATTAACCAGACCAATTCATGGTAACCCCCCCCGAAACGTCACCATGGGGTTTAATTGGTTTCCCCTTTTTGTATTGGTTATTGAATTTAACTAGTTTTTCAGGGAAAAACTTTACTGTTGTTGCCCACAAACAAGAAAAAAAAAAAGGGGGAAATTTCCCCCTAGAAGTATTATTAAATTCTAGTCAAGGGCAAAAGACTAGGGGATTTTGTAGAAATAAATAAAAACAAAAAAGGTTAAATATTTCGGGGAAAAATTAAATCGCGGCCCCCCTGCGTCGTTACCCTCCCAAACCCCCGTTCCCCGTCAATTAAACAATATTTAAAACCCTTTGCACTTTATCCAAATTTTAAAAGGGTTTTTTGGGTTTGGGTTAAAAAAAAACAAAAAAGGAAAAACTAGCAGGGGGGTAAACCGGGGGGGGTGGGGGCCCTTCCCCGTCATTTTCCCCCTTAAAGAAAAAAAGGGGGTGTCAAGTGGAACCAAAACGTGGCCCCTGACTTCAAAGGTTCAGGTAAACAGGGCGGGGATTTTTCCCCCGATTTTTGATGGGGCCCCGAAATTTTTTTTCCCCAGGGGGCGATTTTCATGGCCCCAAATTTATAAAAATTTAAAAAATTACCCCTGTACAAATTTTATTTGCCCCCTTTTAAAAACAAATCACTGCCCCCTTTCTAAATTTTAAAAAACAAAAATCCCAAAGGGCAGTTGGGCTATATAAAATGGGTTTAATTTTCTTCAAAGGAAAAATTTAGAAATACCATAAACATTGTTAATAGGCTGTAGTCCTTACAATAATATATCTTTAGTTGTTATTCTTAAGATTTTATTATTTTGGCCATTCTGAATATATAATTTCGTATGTCTATTATAATTTGTTGTACTCTGTATCGTATGTTAAGATAAATAAGTTATGCATTTTTCAAATTTTGTTCTCGAGAAACACAAATAATGGGCTAACTTTGAAAGTACTAAAAAAGTTTCTTTTGGGAAAACATTTTTTATCTGCAAAAGGTTTTACCAAGAGGAAATTTTTTTCTTTAACTAAAATATAGCATTGTGGGTATTCAAATTGTGTGTACTTTTGTCCTGATTAATAATATGTACAGTTTAGAAATCGGACCATTATTAAGAGTGTTAACTGAGCATCGGAAAAGTGTGTATGTTAACAAAGTTACTTTTGTATAGGTTATTTATTTATTTATTTAACGGCATGGCCATTTTTTACAGTATTATAACAGTGTGAAGCACAACAAGCATCTTACAAATAGATAAACAAAGGTCTTAATAACAAGTGAAATGCACATCAATAAATATATAAATAGCATGCAAGCGTTTTGCAAATAAATAAACAAGGTCCATCAATACTATCGATAAGTGCTTGAGACTTAACATAGACAATTACTGCAATAAATAAATATACAATGGATAACGAATACACATCAATAAAAAATATAAATAGCATGCAAGCGGAGAGTATGGTATGTTCTAATAGAATAATTATAATAACTACATAACGCAATAACATTGATAGAAAAATAATTTACATAGATAATACGGATTGAACATCAACAATAGAATGAATATTTAACACAGTGGACAATAACAGATAAATGAAGAAAAATGGCAAATCAACTGAAGAGGTTCTGCAGACGATTTCGGAAAGAGGAGGCGCTTGAGTCATGGAAGAAGTCAAGATTGCGACTGACCACTGCACTTGTCTAGTTTTTTGTATTATTTATGATTCTTGGTGTACCGTTTACAAATTTGATAGTTAAGCCAGATTCCCCCCCGTTAGTTCTCTTGTTAAGCTGATGTCAAAGTTCAATGAGATGTTTGCGTTCCTGTTGAGTTTGTCACGAGAAACAGTGACGTTGGATATGCGAGGATCAGTAAGATTTTCCGTTGAGAATATCTTGAAGAAGTCTATTACAATATCAGGGCTTTGCAGAATATAGGCCTTGGTGTATCACGTGATGGTTTCCCAAGTCGGAAGAATGAATATTTTGAGGGTTGGAAGTTGACAGCCTCAAAGACGCAGTTAATTAAGGACCGATCATGAACTTTCTTTTGGTCTGTTGAAGGACTGATACTTTGAGGAACTTTGTGGAGAATAATATTTGATTTTCTGAGGAAACGGTCATTTACCTCGGAGTAGACTTCCTCAATGCTGAGTGAACCATTTTTGGATTCGAGAGCAGTAATGTTATTTTTAATCAACTTAATTTCTTCTTCAGCTTTAGATAGTCGAGGCTCCAGTTCTGAGATAGTCTCAGATAACTTGGTTACGTCATGCCGTAATGCTGAAATATCATTAGCAATACCTTTTAAACGTCTTCTTTGGTAGCCAAAGAACTAATCTTTTTCAGTATTTCATCAAGTGCTAGCGTGTGTTTATCAACTTTGGTAGTAGCACAGTCTGCCCTGTCACAGGTCCAGGATTTGATTAGGCCGTTATTTTCTTATACTCAGCGGCTGACAACTGAACGCAAACTGGGTGGAACCAACGTTTGCAAGTGCTATCGCATTCTATACCTTTGTCGATAACTTTTTTGCAACAGACAATACATAGTTCTTTATCATCAATAACTGACGCCATAGATGTTAAATTTAGCAGGAAAGGAGATCAACCGGTGATATAATTCAGCGTTACAACGCAGTTATCTACAAAGTTATGATTATTTGTAGACACGATCCTAACCTAAAAATTAATAGCATAACAAATGCAAGTTAAACCAAACTTCCAGAACTCAATAACAAAAAGCAAACAGATCTGTAGGGTTAATAATAGGTTAGGTTTGTTTTTATAGGTAAGGTACGTTACACTCTGTTTAGTAAGGCTGGACTGGCTTTGATTACTTTTTTAATAACTTAATCTTACCAAACCTAACACCCTTACTGAAACCAGCACATTTTCGGTTAATCATTGACCCTTAGCAAAACCCTTGCCATATTTGTGATAGGGACGTGATTCCACTTATTTTGAGTATCCACAACATTATATTCACACCAATAATGATGGATTTAGGAAAAAACTAAATTGTTCCGTTTTCCCTCATTTTCACAATTTTCCAGGCTTTTCTCAAAAGAAAAAAAATTTGTTGTACTTTCAAAGTAAGCCCATAATTTTCGTATTTTGAGAAAAAAAACTTGAAAATGCAAAATGTGATATATTGAATAATTACCATTTTATTTTAGTAAATTACGTACATTATGAACGAACAAGAGACAGAAAGGCTTAATAAGTTACTTGACATAGTTTTAAAAGGAAGAATCTAGGAACGTTTTTTAATAAAAAAGTATTGAGAGTACTGTCTAAAAGACAGCATGCTCAACATCTGACATTAAAGTTAAGAGCTGACTTCCCGAGGGTTAACACGTCGGTGGCTAGGCGCGGATAAATCCGCGCCTGCGGACTCTCCGCGCATCCTGGCAGCGGGTTTTGCCGCCATTTGTAGCCTAGTTGCATGGTTGATTCATCAGTGTGAAATCGGATCTTGTAGAGATAGGACGTTACGATGTCAGGCCCTTGTACACGAACCTATTGATTTGTGTGTGTCAGTCGCAAGTTTAGAAGTTTTTTCGCTTCCCATAAATGTTTTCTGTTTATTTGTGTTTTTTTAGGATTAGAATGAATTTTGTCATTTCAGGCTTAGCCCTCAACGTGTTAATTTGGGTTTAGAAAAATGCAAGTCAGAGAAAACTTCAAAGAGCCAAGTAGTTTTTCTCCACATTTAATGGGCCTTATAAAATCGTAAATAAAGAGCCACAGTGTGTCAATTTAATTTCTGTCAATTACAGTCAGAAATAGAGGCATATGCTAATCTTTAAAGCTAAAAATATCTTAGATTTTTAAAATATTCAACAATAGGGCCTGTAGCCTTCTTTATCTCAGGCTACTATTAATAAGTAAATTATAGATTTATCAATTAACTTACGAATATGTTGAAATCGGGTTGATGGCAAATTTTGTTAAACTAATTCTGATAAAAACTTCGTTTAGTTGTTAACCTAATTAACAACTAGGTATTGTTGAAGTATTATGTATTTATCTTGATATAATCATTCTTTTCTTTTTGTAAACGTTGAATTTCTTGCTCCAAATCTCTAACTTTTTTTGTTCTATATATAATGGTACTAATAGCGTAAGAAGAATAAGCTGCACAGCATGAAAAAGTTGCTGTTATTAAATTGAGAATTATTTTGCTCATATCACTAAAATTTGTAATACATAAAATTATATAACAAACAACCCAATAAATTACTTGCTCCAAGTCACTACTGTTTTCGTTGAACTTGTATGTGAGCCGAGCCGTGTGGTAGTGTGGTACGCCTAACGCCTAATAAAAATTATATCAGATGATGAGGGCCAATGAGGAACAATAATAACCGACCTTACCTTTTTGAGCATTGGTAATAAATATACATAGAGTAACAACCATGGATATATCATATACCTTCTATTATACTATATAATAACACTTTATATCCACCATTATTTTGATTTTCCCGTTCCTGATGCTGGTAGACACTCTTTTGAGTGGACATTTGTAACTGCTTCCGACATTGTAAATAGATTTAAGCCTACAACCAGTAAGGATATTTTTAACATGTCAACTGACTTCTTAAAAAGAATTGTACTGCCATAGTTCCACTTTTAGTTCAGTTAATCAATTCTTGTTTGCTGTGGGGTATCTTTCTTTCTAGAGAGAATGAAAACCTCTAGAACTGTGTGCATGTATAAGGAAAGCACTCTTGACGAGGTTTCCAGTTATAGGTCTATTAGCTTAATTCCTATACAGTCCTAAGTTTTTGAATCTGTAATGCTAGAACAACTGTGCTGTTATTTTGAGATGCATCATCTCTTTTCCTTCAGTCACATTTTGTATGGCATCATCTTATGGGGCCACTTTCTCCAAATACATGAAATTTTGCTTTAAAAAAAGGGTTTTAAGAATATTATGTAATGTAACTTACTATGACTGTTTAGAGACCGTGAGAGAATGAGATTTTATCACATTAATTATAGAGTACACAACAAAAATACATAGGGGGCGAAGGGACCACTTAATATTGACCGATTAAGACGGTGAGGGATTTATGTCATAAGTAGATATATATAGATAGAAAGCAGACAGTACCTTGAGCTGATGTAAGGGTGAAAATATAACACACACTTGGCTGGTCGTCGGTTGGGTAGTCTACAGCTGCGGGATGACCCCGGGACGAGAACTATGAGAAGAGAGAAGTTCTTGTAGTGGAAATGAGCCCGAAGACACAGGGTTAGTCACACACACACGATATTACTACACATACGCAACCACAATAGCACTTGCACGGGGCGAGAGGTGGAAAACTATATATATACGGTGACGGTTATAAACAAATGAGGTTGTTACAATTAGAACAAATTATAAATTAGCACGAGGTAGAGAAAGCCCACGACATACATAACGACTGTACGTGGCGAGAGTTTGGAACGCACTGGGGCTGTGGCAGTCTTTTCGCGGCAAGGGAGAGGAGGGGTTTTTTCGCGGTTTTTACAAGAAAAAGAGAGGGGGAAACCTTCTAACCTCCAGTGCTATATTGCCCAAGTGATACCAACATAAAAAATAATATAATCATAAATTGAAGACTATTAAAAATAACAGAGATATATATACTTATACTAAAACTAAGAATACTAAACATTTCCGGCCCACCTTGAAAGCATTGCAGGCTTCAACAAAACATTGAACTCACAAGGGGAAAAAATATAGTACATGGGGGGCGGACACTCAATCACTTATTTCAGGGGTAGAGGGAAGATCTTGACGACTGGACGCGTGAGATGTCCGGTGGGCCGTCTTGAGGTCTACGACACGGGACGATGTCGATCCTTGCCAGTGGTGAGTACCCGTCACTCGAGCAAGGAGGCCAAGTGAGGGGTGCAGAGGGGGCGTGCACAAGCACGAGGTCACCAATCTCGATGTTATTCTTGGAGCTGGTCCATTTTGAGCGCTGTTTGTAGCATGTGGATATATTCCAGGCTCCAGCGGTTGCCAAATCCGCTGGTGCAAAGATTGTGTCAGTTGCCAATGTTTTCAGGCGGTTGAGGGGCACTTCACTGACGTTGCGTTCAGGGACAGCAGCCAGGGTGGTGCCGATCAAAAAATGACCGGGAGTCAAAGCGGTCAGATCAGAGGGATCGCTTGAGAGAGGCGTGAGAGGCCTAGAGTTAAGCATCGCCTCCACTTGAGTTGACAGAGTTATAACTCGGGAAGGGTTAAAATGGTGTCTCCCATCACACGTTTTAAATGGTATTTTGCGACTTCACTGCATTTTCCCATAATTCCACCTTGATGGGGAGCAGCGGGGGGGGTTAAAATTGAAGCTGATTCCACGAGGGGCGGTGAAGCGATGTATCACTTCTTGAGCAGAGGTAGAGTTGACTTGAGTGTCGATGAGGCGACGAAGCGTGGCATCGGCACCGATGAAGTTTGTACCACAGTCGCTGTAGAGATCTGTACACAGACCGCGGCGAGAAACAAAACGGGTTAGGGCGGCTATGAAACCCGTCTGCAGTGAGGTCCGTGACAACTTCGAGGTGTACGGCCTTGGTCACACATACAAACAAAAATACACAAATACACTTTTACGTGCTTGATAGAGCAAAGGGTCAACATCTTGTTCATAAAGGGTCCACAGTAGTCCATGCCGGTAGACGAAAATGGTCGAGCAGGGGTCACTCTGGAGGGGGTAGGTCACCCATCAGGGGTGTTACGTTGCGAGGTTTATTTTTAAAACAGGTCACACATTTAAAAATTCGTGAACGAATCACACTTCGGGCACATAAAATCCAAACAGACTGAGAGAGGAGGGCTTGTGTGAGCTGAGGTCCAGGAGTGGAGGTGAGTAGTGTGGCAATGATCCACGAGCCGGTCCACAATATGGTGTTTTTTGGGCAAAAGCACAGGGTGACGGACGTCAGAGGAGAGCGAGGTGCGGCTAAGTCGCGCCGCCTAAGCGCAGAAGTCCATCAGCGTCGAGAAAAGGCTTTAGGCGTTGGAGTCTGGTAGTGCAGTCCCGCTGACGTTGAAGAGAAGAGATGTCCTCAGCAAACGAAGAGTCCTGGACGAGTTTAAAAATCTTGAGTCGAGCTCTGTTGAGCTCGGAGGGAGAGAGAGGGCCGTGGTGGGCCGATTTACGACAATTGCCAATGAAAGCGCAGCAAGAGTGCTACGATGCGCACGAGTTTATTCCATGAGGAATAGGCGGACAGGAGATCCCATTCAGCTTGGTGAGCGGAGGTGAGGACAACCAAGGGAGTGTCTTCATCTCTTCTGAAGCTGAGATATCCGTGTCAGTATCGGGGTGAAGAGTGGCGTCAGGCCAATGAGAAGGTGGCATGGAGAGCCATGGTGGTCCAGTCCACCAGAGAGGGTGTTCCACCAGTTCCGAGGCGAGGATTCCTCGCGAGGGCACAATCTGCTGGGTTTTCCTTGCTGGGAATATAAACGCCAGCTTGAAGGAGGTATGAGTTCTTGAGTCTGAGCAACACGATTTGCCACATAGGTTTTTAGCCTATACGAGGGAGTCTGCAGCCAGGTTCAGAGCTACCGTTGAGTCGCACCAGAGAAAACATTTTTGGAGGGAGAGATGTTCTTCAAAGTCATGAACTTTAGTCATGTGGCCAGCGGCTTCGCCATCTCTCATGTATTGTACATAGAGATCACGTAGTTGAGGTTGGAGCTGGAATTTCCTTTCCAGGGAAGACAGTCGCTTCGTGGCTATTATCACGGGTGTGACCAATAGGAGGGTGGTCAGACTTGAAGGGCAGTTGGACAACATATCTTCCGTCTTCAGTCCGGCTGTGAGTGGCTGCGAAGTGTTGATCACAAGCTTCTTCTTCTTGAGACTTCCGAGTAGAGTTAGGGAGTTCTTCCTGTGTCCAGAAGCGTTGTAATGAGGAGTGAAGGTCCGCTGAGTCACATACCGAATGAAGCGTCACGAGGTGTGAAACAGGATAAGCAGAGGCGTCACAAGGTGCGGAGCCCATGACAACATATCCAAGTGAGTTCCGAAGAGGTGAGGTAGGCCGGGGTCCGAGTTCATGACTCTCATGGAGTGAATAGTCTTGGGAATAAGGCACCACCCAGGACGACATCAACACTGCCTGGAAGGTGGAAGGTAGGGTCGGCGAGGACGTAGCCCCTGGTGAGACGAAAGACCTCCGGGGCGATGGGAACTTGAGGGAGATCCGTGGTCAGGTGATCCAGGATCAGCATGGGGGTGTTGTGAAGCGATGGATAGGCCGGAGAGTGTCTCAATGTTGAGAAGAGTTTGACCTTTGTTTTTGGTAATGTGGTTACCAAGCCCTGTGAGTTGAACTTCGGATTTTAAACCGACGTGCGCCTAAAAGCTTGTGCGACTCGTTCTGTGATCAAATCCGTCATTGAACCGCAGTCGATCAGAGCCCGGAACACATGAGTTGTACCATGAAAAGAGGTGAGTTTTATTAAGCTGTGCCTAATAAAACGGTTTAGAGTGCCACATATGCGAGTTGGTGTGACCCTGGAGCAGTCATTGTCACCGAGGTGTGATGTGTTGCATCATGAGTGGCCATCTCCTTAATTGGAACGGCGAGTTGAGGAGGCTTATTGCTTTGAGGAGGGGTGCTATAATTAGCATGTTTGCCCTGAGAAGTGGGAAAATGTAATAAAGTGTGATGCCTTTTATTACAAGTTTGACAGGTGCCTTGAGAGCGGCATTCCTTTTATGTCATGGTTTCCCAAACAGGAAATACAACGCCTATGGTCTTTTACCATGCGCTGACGATCATGAGGAGATTTTTCACGGAAAGCTGCACAAGAGTAAATTTTATGTCCGCTTGAGTTACAAGCAAAACATAATGCCATGGTAGGCTTGCCTTGAGAAGCGGCAGAGGGAGGTTGAGAGGGGTTAGAATGTGCAGTGACCATACTGACATCACTAGTGCGGAAGTGCACCTTTTTAGGCGCGAAGGCCTTGAGGTTTGAGTGCGCGGGCTTTGAGTGAGAGGTGCTGTGAAGGTTAGCATCCTCCGTTTGCGAACATTCCAAATTCAGAATTTGATAATATCTGTTACGCCAGGTAACGAGCGTGAAGAGGCTTCCTCATCGGAATAGGTGCGAAACCCTTCAAGTTTTTTGCGCAGATCATTATCCATCTTGCGCAACAGGAGTGCAGACAAAAGTGGATTGTCATCGGTGACGTTGCATTCCAAGGCATTTAAAGCTTGGGAATGTTCCGTAAAGAGATTCACAAATGAGCGCAATCCCTTGAGAGAGGTGGCGGTTATGTTGGGTAAATCCAACAGCTGGTTGAGGTGGAGAGATTGCAGTCTTCTCGAGTTGTGGTAACGTTCTCTCAGCAGGTTATATGCTACCAGGTAGTTGGCCGCTGTGAGATTTAGGCTTTTCACCAGATTAAGCGGCTCGTCACTGAGCACGCTTAGAAGGTATTGGAATTTCATCACGCTCGAAAGGGTAGCGTTTCTGTGTATTGTAGTGTCAAGAAACTGGTCCACGTGAGGTGGTCACCAGAAAATTTCTGCAAATCGAGTTGGGGCAGGCGGACATGAGAAACAGGGGATTGAGAGGCGGCTGAAGCATCACTAAGAGCAGAGGGTGTGTTAGGCACTTCGGGAGGTAATAATACTTCAATGGTTGCGGAGATGAAAGAGAACAAAGACTCTATGTCGTCCTGATCACGTGACAAAGTATCATCAGGGATAGGATCATTTTCGATAAACAAAGCCCTTTGGAGGTGGTTTTCAAACTCAGCCTTTTTTTTCCTGATTTCATTTGCATAGGCAGCAAGTTGCTTTAGTTGGACGGGAGTAAGCGGCTTTTCAGTCTGGGCTAGCTCATCAACAGCGGTCTTCAGTTTAGTAAACCGAGTTTTGGTCAATAACGTGGACTGGGTGTAGATAGCAGAGGTAAATTCTCCAACTTTGGGAGCCATCTTCAGAGATATAAAACACTGAGTTACTTTAAATCAATAAAAGACAAATTCCAATCCCCAGAGTGAGAGAAGTCCACAAAATAGTATTGAGGTCACTGAGGCGTAGAGGTCATATAGCCAACAAAACATAGAGTAGGCCTATGGTATCATATGTAAACACAGTGCAAAACCTAAATTAAGAATAAAAAAAATACAATAAAATATTTTTTATGCAACAACAAAAGACAATGGCGTCGGGAGACGTTATGTGTGAATAATAATTAAAAATATTCACCTGAGGACAAGTTGACTGTGATTACAGAGACTACAATACAACAATAAAAATAAATTACACTGGTCATGTAGCAATTTACAATCACTTGAGTCAGGAGACTTGAGGTGTCAAAATAATGAACTATTACGACAAGAGGTGTCAATTGTAATGGCACAAAACAAAATTAACCTACTGCCAAAAAATGACGAGTGTAAAACAATAAGTTTTAATTTAAACCCTAATATAAGAAAAATAGCTACAGTATTATTAACTTGTTAGCTTTGAGTGTTAACAATGTATACAACCAGAGGGAGAGAGCAGTAAATCTATAACTATACAAAACACAGCTTATTGAAGGGCCCTATGTCATATGTAAACAAAAGATTTCAAACAAAATACAAGTTTTGTTTCAGCTAAGTTTTGTTAAAATAAACAAAAACTCCTTTTAATTACAGTGAGAGAAAGTGTTAAGTATTTCATATAGCCATTTGAATATGTTTAATAATATTTGAAAACAAGAGGATCCAAAAAACCTAATATATAAACAAGTGTCGCGAAAGGTACAAGTTTTTACGTTAACTTTCGTTAAAATAAAGAAATCAATTTAAACACAATATAATACAGTATAACATTCTCAAATAATCATAGAAAGTCTAAGCCAGCTGAGTTAAACATCAAACAATCAAATGTAAATAATTCACATAAACAATAACAATGGGAAGTGACAGTTGTCGTTTGACAGATGTCAGCTGTGCTGCCTAGTGCAGCTTTGATCGTAATGGCACTGGCAGTGGAGGCTAGAATGGTGGGGAGGTGAACACGCGGGAATATCACAATGGGAAACACCACGTGCAGCCAAATTCGCGGGCACTTAATTTCGCTGATTAGCAAATATCGACAAATATCAAGTTTGAGAGTTATTGAGGCAAAGTTCACACATAAAACTTTATGAGAGAGTTTTTTAAGAGTTTGTTGAGAGGTTGTGAGAGCGATTTGAACTGTTTTTGTCCACAGAACGGTGTCAATTCATCCGGCTCGAAGGACCATGTTTAGAGACCGTGAGAGAATGAGATTTTATCACATTAATTATAGAGTACACAACAAAATACATAGGGGGCGAAGGACCACTTAATATTGACCGATTAAGACGGTGAGGGATTTATGTCATAAGTAGTTATATATAGAGATAGAAAGCAGACAGTACCTTGAGCTGATGTAAGGTGAAAATATAACACACACTTGGCTGGTCGTCGGTTGGGTAGTCTACAGCTGCGGGATGACCCCGGGATGAGCACTATGAGAAGAGAGAAGTTCTTGTAGAGGAAATGAGCCCGAAGACACAGGGATAGTCACACACACACGATATTACTACACATACGCACACCACAATAGCACTTGCACGGGGCGAGAGGTGGAAACTATATATATATATACGGTGACGGTTATAAACAAATGAGGTTGTTACAATTAGAACAAATTATAAATTAGCACGAGGTAGAGAAAGCCCACGACATACATAACGACTGTACGTGGCGAGAGTTTGGAACGCACTGGTGCTGTGGCAGTCTTTTCGCGGCAAGGGAAGAGGGGGTTTTGCGCGGGTTTTACAAGAAAAGAGAGGGGGAAACCTTCTAACCTCCAGTGCTATATTGCCCAAGTGATACCAACATAAAAAATAATATAACATAAATTGAAGACTATTAAAAATAACAGAGATATATATACTTATGCTAAAACTTAAGAATACTAAACAATGACCATTTATATAATATAATAGAATAGGTATAATAGAAGGTCTATGGTATGCTATGACCACGGCAAACCATTACTGTATTTATAAAATATGAGATTTTGACTGTATATAATTTGTATATATTTAATTGCCTGTTATCCATTGAGGATAATATCATCCCCTAATTAGCTGAAAACAATGTGCACTCATACTTTAATATGCATGGTCCTGATCTTTTTATACCTACATGTAGGTACCTAGATGTAGGCTATCAAGGTTTCCAATTCTTTTCCCGTTGGAGGCTTGAGAATGTTTAATTTACTGCCTGTAAATGTTTTAACATGGCCAATTTACAAATTTAGATCACTACCTGGTTAAAAATTGACTTGTAAATAACACCTACTATAACTTGGATGAGTTCCTTAGCTCCAATCTTAGATGCACACGTTATGAATGTTTTTGCTTTGCTAATTCTCTGCCTGTGGCATGGCTTTGCTAATTCTCTGCCTGTGGCATGCAGTCTTTCTCATTTTGCTTGTTTTCTAGTTTCAATAATTATTGAATCACCAATTGCATGTGTTGTGCATAATTATATCTTTTTCATTGTTCTTGTTAGACTGTTAATTTTAGTTAAAGCGAAGATTTTTTATTGTATGTGCTTTTATTAGGTAACTTTTTATCTGTATTATGGACTAACCTATTGCTGTAATATTCTTACATTCTTACATATGAGACGCCGACACAACGTTGTGCGTATTTTAAGGCGAATATGAATGGTTTTATGAGTGTAGGATGAGTGTGGATGAGTGTAGTCTGGTTACTAACTGAGTTCAACTGTTCCTCAGAAAGGGCAATTTATTAATTGCTTAATGGCAACTTAAAATCATTAAATGGGCATTCACGCATTGCTTGACCTCATCATCATCATGGATACTACCGGGTTATATGTCTGGATTTATTAGTCCTCGTCTTAACCCTTTGTGCTCGAAAGGTCAGTACAGCTGGCCACACCCAGTCGCAGTCAGCTATGATTTGTTTTGTCATAATTTGTCCTCGGCGCTTGAATGGCCAGTACTACAGCTGGCCGACGTAGCGTCACTGGCGGGACGGCCGCCATTATCCTCTGCTTCTCTCCCCAACTCGTATTTGTTGTCAATGCCTACTGGATTAAATAGACAGTTTTGTTAAATGTTTAAAGGGCAATAAAAAGACAATTTAAAAGTAATTTTTAATGAAAGCTACCAACACTAAGATATACATAGATTTATGAAATCATACTTAACTTCTAGTCAAGACAGAGACTAGTTTATAGCAGTCTTTTTGAATTTGGTGAACATTCTATGATTGTTTCATATGTGCCGAAGAAGTATCGAAATGTAATACTATACTCAAGTATGCATGACGCAGATGAGATCATAGTTCAGGAGACCTTATGAAACCAGAAATCATAACATTCTACAATAGTCAGATAGATTTGGTGGATGCTATGAAGGAGAGTATTCTATGTGAAGAGTATCTTTTCGCTGGCCACTTCGTCTTTTCTTTTCTCTCCTTAAAATTGGTGGAGTCAATGCACAAATCATTCTAAATTGCAACACTGTGGAGAGAAGTACACAAGAAGGAAAATTCTAAAACATTTGGCACTAGATCTCATAAAACTACATATGAAATGGAGAGCTTCATATAATGGACAAAAAATGATCTTCGTCTTAGAGTAAAACTCTACTTTGGATTGCCAGAGGACACTGCAAGGCCTCAACCCGTAAGGAACAGAGATAGGGTAAAATGTGGATTCTGTCCAGAGAAAAAAACAAACAAACAACTGTGCAATGTGGAACTTGCATGACACCAATTTGTGGTGAACATACAACCACACTTTGCATAAAGTGTAAAGGAGGGGCAGACACTGCAGACCAATTCGAAAGTACTGTAGGTATGTTGTAGTAATAATGTTTATTATTATTGATATTTAGTTATAATTTTATTTTATTTTGTAACATTAGATTCTAAAGTTTTTTTATAACACAACATTTTATCCTTGTTAATTTTTTTTGTTTATTATTATTATAATTACTTTATATATATTATACTTTGAATATCATTGTATTAATATTGTTTCTTGTTTTATATATGTTAGTTACTGTAACAAAATGAGTGTAAATTTTCATTTTATTCTATCTTGCAATTTAAGTTTTCGAAAGAGATTTTAAAGTTTTAATTTCATATCACAAATTTTAATAATTAATTGTATCATTTTTATATTTGTTATTATTATAACTACTTTATAATACATTAAAATATGTAATTACAATTGAATACGTTTGTTTTTATTCATAAATCCAAAGTTTATCACCCATAATATAGCAAATCCAGTAGGTGAGTGCACCACTCACCCGTTGCCACTTAAGTACCAACCTAGGGTTAAAATAAAATAACTTGTTTACAGTTATTAAACTCAAGCACACAATATTGTTTACTATAAACATTAACAAAGAGTATTTCTTATATGACCAGTTGCATTCAGAAGAAATCTACAGACAAAGGATATAAATTCAACATCTTTTGCATAATGCCTTATCTACCTAAGTTATAAATATATAGTAATGATCTCGATTTTACAAATTGTGTTAAGTGTAAACGTCAGCGCGTGTTGCAGTTCTGTAAGCCAATACTACATGGTTTGAATTCCACATAAAACTGTAGGTCCTTTAGTTGCCCAGGCTATTGGGCTATTAATAAATAGCTCTTTTTAAAAACAGTTGACCTTAGTTATAATGACAATACTTATTCATTTACACTCTTCTCACTCATTCGACCCTCATATTTGCCCATATCTCTACAATCGGCGTCAGAGTAATAAATAAAAATAAGTACTTTAAAAATGTACTAAAACTTTCTACACTAAATGGACATATTGGGTACAGGGTTTCAACAGAGACTACACAGGTGCTGGTAGTAAGGTATTAGGTTACATCTTAATACAAACAAGCAACAATTAAGGTATTAAAATATGGCAGAAGATATTAATAAGGAAGATAAATATGTAAAACAATAAATATCATAAATACTTAACAGAGGAAGATTATATACATTTACATACATAAAATAGAACTGTGGCGATTCTGTTCCCAGTTCTAAGAGTTTTAAATGCATTCGTCTGTTCTCTCTGAAAAAAATAAAATAAAACCATGAAGATAATAATTATCAGTTAAGTTTTAATTTTGATAGCCTACAGCCCTTGCTATGCTACGTGGTAGTTCTCTACACTTGCTCACCCTTCCCACTGTGGTTCTCTCACAGCCATCACATCAATATGCTGCTCACCATACTGCTACTACTGACACATGGCTGGATGTGATGTCTGTCACCAACCTTGACCACTTTGTGTATCCGAACAACACCCTGCTCCTGGTCTATCCAAGCATGATCTGATATTCTTTGTGTACAGGCTGTTTATTATCAAATGTAATCTTAGGTTTACCACATTTAGAAATTTTAAATATTTAAACTATTAAACTCTTTTTAACTACGCACGTACATTGAATTGGAATGAAATTCTTAAAGCTAATGATGTTGATATTATGGCAAACAAGTTTAACTTGTTTGTATCTTCTCTTTGTGACTATCATGCCCTGTTAGTTTAAAAGCGAGTCATTAAACAGCCTTTACCTTGGATTACAGGTTTTATTCGTCAACTGCAGAGGCAAAGAAATTCTACATTTTGTAAAGCAAAGTGGACAAAGTCTGCTAATGACTGAGTTCAATACAGATATTTAAGAAATTGAACAAAGCAAGAACTGTGCAATTCTAAATTTAGGTTTTATTAGAGACATTTCTCAGTCCAGAAATCAGCTAAATCTTTATGGTCAAAGCTTAAGGAGCTTGGCATTGGGAAAAAAAAGAAGTGATAAGCCTATGAATAAGGATCTGGACCTTATCAACAACTATTTCATTGATATTCCTATTGATAAATCTGGCAATTGTTAGTACATCCGTGAGTTGTATATTAATCCTTTGGTTCCTGCCTAGGATTAGTTTTCATATTACATATGTGATGAGGCTGACGTACTGGGTGCGATATTGAGGATATCCAGTGGCGAAATTGGGGATGATAAAATTCCTCTGAAAATTATAAAATATATCCTTCCCATATTTAATCACTGTAATTACAGCCATTAAAAAAATCACTTACATCCTCTAAATTTCCAACTGGGTAAAAATTTGTCAACGTGCAACCCCTTCCAAAAATATCGTCTCTTATTTTTTGACTTTAGATCCATCGGCATTTTATCTGCCCTATCTCAATGTCTTGAGAGAGTAGTATATCAACAGATTTATTCTTTTCTTGAGTGTAATAGATTGCTATCTAACTTCCAGTCTAGATTTTGTTCTAATCATAAATCAGTGCCCTTTTAAAAATTATATCTATCATTTAAAAATCATTATGCGATAGATAAAAAATTTTCAATTTTAACACTTTTTAATTTTTCTAAGGCATTTATTTGCCTCTACCATCCTCTTCTCCTTTTACAACTTTCTTCGATGGGGTTCTCTATTGGATACATCGACTGGATGGGGTCCTACTTGTCTGATCGGCATCAGTGAGTCCCATCTAGCGACAAACAGTCCTATTGGAGACCTGTCACACGAAGCGTGCTTCAGGGTTCTGTCCTTGGCCCTTTATTATTTTCAATTTATATTAATTAGTATATTGCAGAGATAGGACATCAGCAATCTTACCTTAGAAGACAAGTTCACTAACACCAGAGTAGTAGTAACATACACAAAAGAATCACGTAATCATACGAATTGTCAGTGCCATTGGCACTTTCTTCAGGTGAGTAGAGGGAGAGAGAGAGAGAGAGACTGACATGGCTTCCACTATTGCTGGGTAGGTGGCAGTAGTGGGGGTTGAACATCCACAGAGCAACACTCAGGTATTGATGCAGTTTTTTTCAGTTGGTATCAGGATGTTCAGTAAAACTGTTTCAATAATTTGGGATGTTATTGTACACATAAAAAGAGCAGAAAACTTCTTATGAAGGTATGTCCTAAAACCTTTAGTTTTCTTAATAAGGTTGGTAGGGTAACCTCCCTTTTGGAATGCACTGACAAGTTGGTTATTGTATTTATTTAGGTTTCTGGGAGAGGAAATGATACGTTTGGCACGGGTGGCTAGTCTATAGGGTAGGGAGCATTTAGTGTTGTTGGGGTGACAGCTGGTATAGTGAAGGTATTGGTTGTTTATTCGTAGGTTTGATGTGAATATCAGTTTGAAGGACACTGTCCTCCAATCCAATTTCAACATTAAGGAAGACTATGCATTCAGAAGAGGATTGCCAGGTGAAATTCAGGAATGAAAAGTTTAGTAGGCTTTGAAGAAAGGATTCAAGATTGGTTTCAGAGTCAGTCCAGATCATGAAAATATCATCGATGAAACGGAGCCAGCAGAGGGGTTGGACGGGTTGTTTTTGAAGGAAAGTCTTTTCCAATTACCCCATGAACAGGTTGGCATAGGAAGGGGCCATGCGGGTACCCATAGCGGTACCCTTGATATGGAGGTAGTTTATGACAGAACTTTGGAAGTGGTTTTTTTTCAAGGATAAATTGAGTCAGCTGAACTAGGAGGGAAGTGCTACGTTTGGTGTTTGGAGGGTTGGTCCTTATATATATACATATAGTATATGTATATTGTATAGTTTTTTTGTCAGCTACCATCTATCAATTAAACATTTTATAAAAGCTGACTTGTATACTTGGAAAAAACTGCAAGTCATTAAATATTCATAAAGAAGCTAAAATATCATATAATGTCCTGTCACAAAGCTAAATCCAATCCATCAAACCATTTAAGACTTGCCTCACTGATTCTATTTATGCTAGATAAGCCCTCCGTAAAATAGCAAAGGGGCATTCTGTAACTATGTGATCCATAGTTTGGATAGACACCCCGCAATCACATGACTGATCTAGTTTCAATCTCCATTTGTATTTCTGTTGTATCTGCCCACTCCAGTTCGTAATCAATTTAACAGTGTCCGTTCCCTACAAGAGAGGTTCATCCCACATACAGGTATTGATGAATAGTTAATAAGGAACTTATTAAGTCCATCAAAACTGTTCCACGCTATAGCCTAGCTAGTATTGGGCAATAAATTTGAACTGTTTAACTGGAGAGTAGTATGTAGAGGTGGGTTTTGAGATTTGAAGTGACTGTTCTCATGTGTGAGATCGTGTGTAATGGGGAGGTGAGGGGAGATCTTCTTGAATTTTTTAAGTAGTGTCTCCTGATGTCTTATTTCTTGAGGACCTATATTGCACAGTTCATTTTCAGTAGACGGTAACTAGAATCTATATTTTTCGGTTATAACTGCGTCAAGATGCTATCTACATTATTTACAATGTAACCAGACATTTCGCCCATGCTGTGATGTGGCATCCTCAGTGGTATCGCTGAGACTGAGATCGTTGAATTATCTTCCAGCTATTATAACAGATGGTGGGTTGGTAACTGATTTATCAGGTACGCTGAAGAGGGGCGGAGGCATGACCCACGTGACCTACGGTTATTAGCCAAAGAAAAACAATATTGCTGACACTTCCATTTTATTTCAATTTACTTAAAATGGGTTCCCATATCTTTGGAAGGTATTTATAAATGTCCCCACCCACACGCCCATACACGTACAGTGGTACGGGAGCCAAGGTAGTGAAGTTGCGATGAGAGTGCCCCTAATAGCTCTCATGGCTTTATTAAGTAGGATATCAATCACTCTAGTATGTGCACAATTCTAAGAGGAAAACAGAGGCATCAACCAGTGGGTTGGGCATCAAGCTCGGTTTTAGGCTGAAGTAATGGACTCACTTTTGGCCTTGTAAACTGACAGCATCGCTGGGTATTATAAACTAACGGTGTGGTATGAAAGATGGTGTATGTTTGGACTAATTTAATTATTTTTTGTTTTTAGAAATGTACATTCTGAAATATTGTTATGTTGATAGTATAATATTGCTTTTTTAACTTAATAATTTTACTATCATATATTTTCCAACAGTTTTTTTACATCATTTATTAATGTACTTAAAAATTGAAGTAATTCCTATCAGTTAGTAAATTTGTTAATAAAATATGTAATTTTTAATAATGGTTAGGTTTAAAAGAGGGCTATGAAGTCATGACTTCACCATTTGTATATACAATAAAGACATTTTTCTTTTCATTTTAATACAAAAACAAAACCTGCTGTTGTTCTAGATAACTGAGAATTTAGTTTAGAAAAATTTAAAAGTTTACTTCAAGAGGATGAAAAGTAGTGCAATCATGTCAGAGTTAGTAGGAATAAACTTAACATTTGACAATGAAAACCAAATTTGGCAAAGTTTTGAAATGTTTTTTACATCAGCTGTTTGAAATCAATTATTAAATTAAATAAGTACCAAAGTTACTCTTATGGGAAAAAAGGAAAAGTTGAGGGGATGTTTCTATCTCTTAAGGATGGAATTTCGATAAATCCTTTCTCAGTAGGTCTCTATGATACTAAAGGCAACATTCCTCCAAATTTCATCAAACTCAGTTAAGAGGTTCAGGAAATTTCGTTATTAGTGAGTTTATATTTTTGGATTTTATATATAACACATTTCAAGTAAAGGCATTTGGAAATATACTAACACTTGCAAAATCATAGTGGGGTTCGTAATGCCCTCCTATGCCGTAGTTAACCACCTGTAACTTTTCTGCTGTGGATGTACTCAGACCTGTCATAGCCTCAATTCTGCGTGAAACTCGTGCCACTGCTTTGTGCTCTTCATCCCTCAGCCAGGCAGACTTGCTGATTCGGTAGGGTGTAGGCTCTTCCTCTCCTGTCTTAATGTTCTGCACCATCGCTCGTCTCAACTATAAGCGATTCACAAGTATGATAATTTATGGAAAATAAAGTGCAAGTATAAATTATTCAGTTATAAATAAAATATGAGAGATCAGCAAACTTACTTGAGAAGAAAACTCCACTGACGGAATACAAAAGAAAAGAATAGAAAAAAAAACCGTCGATGGTAACTTCCTCAATTGGGAAGAAACCAGGAGGAGTCCACCTTCGCCTCTTTCCCCACTTGAAGAGGGTGTCATTGACAGTGAAAATTTGTGTTATTAATTATTTACAGTATAAGTCAACAACACAAATATATACAATATAAGCACAAAATGCACAAAATATATCAAAATATAAGCACAAAATACACAAACAACATACAGTTAACTACAAATTGCAAAATCTATAGCACAATACAAGCAACAAATATTTAAAATATGAGTACAAAATGTAGAAATATTATGGTTATTGATTTTGGTAAACCATGCTCACCATTTCTCAGACCAGAGGGATTCGACTAAAAGAATGCAAATAGTGTTCAACAACTCATTTTTTAAAACACTAATCTATTTCTAATATATAACAACAAATACTATATATATATATATATATACTACAACAAACAACAATAACTTGAGTTTTTGAACACATTTTCATTATTTTGTGAATCACTCTGGTCTGAGGAAGGTAAACGTGGTTCGCCAAAATCGAATCACCATAATATTTGTGCATTTTGTTCTTATATTATAAAAGTAATATGATATATAAAGTAATAGTAATATTATATTATACTTACATTACATAAGGAATACACAGTTTCTTCTTATATATAAATGGCAGTGAGATGTTCTGTACAGGTGTGTATAGGAGGGTAGTGGTACTAAAATAATGTTAATGTGTTTAAAAGAACAATGTTATTGTTTTGAGTAATTATGACTATCTGGGTTCTTATTAACAATTACCCTTGGCCTGAGCAATTTTTTTTGAAAGTCTCCATTTCTGAATCATAGAGGCTCTCCCTAAACAAAACAATTCTTGGACTGAGATATGCTTCTTCTTCTTTCAGTGGAGCAATTCTGAAACACAAATTGTTTCATAAGTTAAAACAATTTATGTAAACTGTAAATACTGTGTCTGCTTGAATCCTGTTCTCATAGAGGAGAAATTAACCATATTTATAATATATTTTTATTTGAAGAGATTTTTTTAGATGTCTCACTTATTTCTTTTCTTATAATGTTTTCAGAGCAGTGCTTGATTTCTAGAATTGAGATGCCGGAACTACAAACCTGCCCCCCCCCCTTTATCCCGTCTCATTCCTCCGCCGCCAAAAAAAGATAGGTTCTATTCTCAGTCCTATCTGACACCGACATAGCGTCCTCTCAGTGGTTGCCATCGAAGTGGACACTACTGAGAAGTCTGGGGTGTCCAAGTTGGGATTGTAGTCAAGGTTCAATGTTATGTAGAGAAGAGAACTGGGTGTCAGGCTTGTCAGTTAGCTGAAAATCAGACCAACACTACGTGGTTCGGATTCCCGGTAAGCTATTAGCCTCGTTGCTCGGCTATTGGGAATTTTAAATAGCTCTTTTGAGGGAAAAATTGACCTTTTTAACAAGACTAACTTGTTTATCTCACTCATCACA